>CAUYLG010014103.1:0-48326 GCA_963573385.1 Cacajao melanocephalus | reverse complement strand
GGTTGTTCCTTTCTGTATGTAGTGCTTCTTTCAGAAGCTCTTGTAAAGCAGGCCTGGTGGTGATGAAATCTCTGAGTACTTGCTTGTTCGTGAAAAATTTTATTTTTCCTTCACTTATGAAGCTTAGTTTGGCTGGATATGAGATTTTGGGTTGAAAAGTCTTTGCTTTGAGAATATCAAATGTTGACCCCCGCTCTCTTCTAGTTTTTAGGGTTTCTGCTGAGAGATCTGCTGTGAGTCTGATAGGCTTCCCTTTATGGGTAACCTGACCTTTCTCTCTAGCTGCCCTTAGAATTTTCTCCTTTATTTCAACCCTAGTGAATCTAACGATTGTGTGTCTCGGGGTTGCTCTACTTGAGGAATATCTTTGTGGTGTTCTCTGTATTACTTGGAGTTGAGTATTATCCTGCCTTACTAGGTTAGGAAAGTTTTCCTAAATAATATCCTGAAGAATATTTTCCAGCTTGGATTCATTCTCTTCATCACATTCAGGTACACAAACGTAAATTAGGTCTTTTCACATAGTCCCATATTTCTTGGAGACTTTGCTCATTCCTTTTTACTCTTTTTTCTTGAATCTTGTCTTCTTGTTTCATTTCATTAAGTTGGTCTTCAACCTCTGATATCCTTTCTTCTGCTTGATCAATTTGACTGTTAAAACCTGTGCATACTTCACAGCGTTCTCATATTGTGTTTTTCAGTTCCATTAATTCACCTATATTCCTCTCTAAATTGTCTATTCTCGTTAGCATTTCGTCAAACCTTTTTTCAAGGTTCTTAGTTTCTTTACATTGGGTTAGAAGATGTTCTTTTAGCTCACAGAAGTTTCTTATTATCCACCTTATGAAGCCTAATTCTGTTAATGGAACGCACTCGTTCTCCATCAGGCCTTGTTCCCTTGTTGATGAGGAACTGCGATCCCCTGTAGAAGGAGAGGCATTCTGATTATGGGTATTTTCAGCCTTTTTATGCTGGTTTCTTCCCATCTTTGTGGATTTATCCACCTGTCATCTTTGTAATTGCCGACTTTCAATTTGGGTCTCTGAGTGGACGTCCAATTTGTTGATTCCCAGCGCCAGAATCTGAGCAACCCACTGCACCGGCTAAAACAGCGGTGTTAAGATTTGTGGTGCTTTTCTGTCCGGGAATCTCCGGTCTGGCTTCCCTCTTCAGTCCCTTTTTCAATCAGCTGAATGGGTGACTCTGCCTTCCCAGAGCTCCAAACGTCGACCAAAAGGGGACCCAGTCCCGTTTACTCTGCACCGAGAACCGCTGCGCCAGGGCTCCAGCAAAACCGCCGCGCCGGCCACGAGAGTCACGCTGGCGACCTGTGGGACTCCTCCACTGGGAATCTCCTGGTCCGTGAGCAACAAAAATTCATCTGAAAGTGTGGTGTCTACTCGTTCTCTGCGCTTTCACTGGGAGCTACGATCCTGAGCTGCTAGTAATCAGCCATCTTGGATCTCTCCTCGTGTCTTCATTTCTTTAAGGTCTGTTCCTGGTGCTTTATTTTGTTCATTGGTGGCCATGTGTTTCCCTGATTGTTCCTGATCTTCATGGCTATGCATTGGTGTCTGTGCATTTAAAGAAGCAAGGACTTATGCTGGTCAATAGTTTTTGCATACTGGCTTTGTCTGGAAAAGCCATTCACCAGTCAGGCTGTCCAGAGATTCTGAGTAGGCCATTTGGTGTGATCTGCAGATAGCCTTGCTGCTAGAGTCCTTAGGCAGGGTGGCCTGGCACTGAGTCTGTGGGTTTGGGTTGAAGCGTGGATCCACTGGGGTATACCTGTTGGATCCTCAGGCATAGACCTGGAGCTCATATCTTGTGCAGAGAGGCTGTCCTGAAGCCTAGGTCCATGAGGGCTGACCTGGGGCTGGACTGGACCTTGAGCCTGTATCTTCAGAGATTGGCCAGGTGCTAGAATTAACCTGGTGCCTGGGTCCACTGAGATGGGCCTGGAGGCTAGGTCCATTAGGGCTCGCCTGGGTCCAAGGGCCACAGGCCCCAGCCTAGAACCTAGGTCCATAGGGACAGTCCTGGGGTTCTGAGGGCCAGCCCAATGCTGGAGTCTACTGGGTTGGCCTAGACCCAGGGTTCTGCTGGACTGTGGCAATGCAGCCTTAAGCAGGTGGTCATAGAGATAGCTTGGCACTGGGCAGGCCTGGAGCCTGTGTCTGCAGGTGCTGGCCTGGTACTTGAATTTGGGGTACCAATTTTGTGCTGGGGCTATGTGGGCAGACCTGGTCTGGTTTTATCTGGAACCTGGGGTGGGTCTGGATTCTGGGGCCATATTTGCTGGCCTCATGCTGGGTGGGCCCAGAGTCTGTACCTGCAGGGGCCAGCATGGAGGCTGGGTCTGTGGGTGCAGGCATTGTAACTAGGGATGCAGAGCTGGCCTGAGGCCTAGTGTTGGGGTGGGCTGAGGGCCTGTGTCTGGGTTGCCTTCCCTCTTAAAGCAGAGAGTTATGAAAATTCAAAGGTAAGTGTTGTTCTAGGTGTGGGAAGGCAGGGACATGCCAGCAAATGGACTTCTTTTAAGCATTCAGTGGCTGGAAGCTGACTAGCAAGCAGCTTCTCCAGCTCCTATGCCTGACCATGGAAGCTGAGGGTCTCGGGTAGCCAAGCTCCGCTTTACCTAGCATTCCATCCACAATAATTTAAGCCTTGGAAATAAAGATTGCATTGGCCAGGTTCTCAACATAGTACTGTGAGTGTGGTGAGGGTGTGGTAAGATGGAGAGTCTTTACATCACTGGTAGGATTGAAAATTTATACTATTCTAGAAAGTAATTTGGCAGAGTATTAAAAAAGCTTTTAAAATGTCCTTTCCTTTTGGTCTAGTTTTCATATTTATAGAAGTCTATCTTAAAGAATTAGGGAAGTGGACATAGATTTATATTCAGAGATCTTCTATACTACTTATAATAGGGGAAAATTGGAAAGAATCTAAATGTCTTAGAAAAGAGGAATAGTAAATCATGTCAGTTATGTAGCTATATGATGAGATATTTTGCAGCCAACTTTCAAATGCCTAATGACATGGAGAGATGCTTATGATATAATGTTGAATGAAAAACATCAGGATGTAATGTTTTATACACAAATATGATCGTTCTTTTAAAAAAGGGGGAATAAGGAAATACGTGTTGGCCGGGCACAGTGGCTCATGCCTGTAATCCCAACACTTTGGTAGACTGAGGTGGTGGATCACCCGAGATCAAGAGTTTGAGACCAGCCTGGCCAATATGGCGAAACCCCATCTTTACTAAAAATACAAAAATTAGCCAGGCATGGTGGCATGCACCTGTAATCCCAGCTGCTCGGGAGGCTGAGGCAGGAGAATTGCTTGAACCCAGGAGTGAAGGTTGCAGTGAGCTGAGATTGCACCACAGCACTCCAGCCTGGGCACCAGAGCAAGACTCCATCTCAAAAAAAAAAAAAGAAAAGAAAAGAAAATACATGTTTATATATGGTAAAAAGGGCAGAAAAAGCATATTATTATGAGTGATGGTATTCTAGGTGATTTGTGTTTTCTTTTTTTAAAAAAAGAATGTTCGTTTTTCAAATTTTCTACAAGTGAATCTATATTTTTATAGTCAGAAAAACCAGTAAATGTAGAAGTGTCTCCACACACCTACATTGCACCAAAAAAGACTGCTATTTGTCACAATTTGTAGGCAAAAGTGGTTTATGTTAGGGTTGAATTTGCCAATTATCATAATGGGCAAACGGGTTCCTCCAGCTTTCTGCATTGTATCGTATTCACGGCCACTAGTGCCAGTACTGACTGGTGTGTGAGCTCCAGCATGCCCATCTGCTGCTCAGGCTTGCTTGGCTGACACAGATTTATTTCATTTCATTCCTTAATTTGGCAACATTTTCTGTTTTCTCATTATCCTAGCTGGGATTCAGTACCAGTGTTACTCATTTTGTTTACCGGTTTGTTGTTTTCTTTTGTTCCATTTTGTGAAGACGAGGAAGCCAACAACAGGAATTCTGTCTTCTGAAAATGCAGTGCTTGTCCTTTGGGATCTTGGGCATGTCTTGCTAAAGTGCTCTCTATTTCTGACACTTGCAAGCCATTTCAATTGTTTTGATAAATAGAAAGCTTCATGGTGCATTTTTTGAAGAGCTTAGCATTCCTTTCCTCTCTCCCCTCCCCCAAGGAAGATTCAGAAATGGTTCCAAATAGAAATTAGAAACATTAGCCTGGAGCTGTGCTCTCTCCATCTGGTATATGATGCTTTTTTTTTTTAAACTAAAGGCTCATGTTGTTTGTTTATTCATCAGTACTGCAAAAACACGTGGTATGAGACTTAACTGTGCCCCAAGCACCCTACACATAAGAAGGGATTTTCATCTGAATTGGTTTGTATTTCAAAGAGCATTGAGATAGTCAGCCAGATTGCTAAGAATCTGCTCAAGTGAAACTTTAGAACTATGGAATCGTCTTAGAGATTTCTTGAATGGATTTGTTAGGATGGGATGGCTGCTGCCTGAGAATCCTCTTTGAACCTGACACTATTTTTTTTGAGGAGACATTCTTTTTAAGACTGTGCTACTTTTCTCTCCAGGTTACCCTGAAGAGACTTACCCAATTTATGACCTTTCAGACTGTATCAAGCGTAGGCAAAAAACAATCTTGGTGGATTACCCCGACCCAAAAGAGCTTTCTGCTGAAGAAATAGCCGAAAGGATGGGAGCGATCGAAGAGGAAGAATCAGACCATTTGGGTTGGGAAGGTCTGCCCACTGACCCCAGAGCCCAGGAAGATAATTCTGTTACCTCGTGTGATCCAAAGCCGGAAACATGTTCCTGCTGTTTTCATGAAGACGAGGATCCTGCTGTCTTGGCAGAAAATGCTGGATTCAATGCAGATAGCTACCCTGAGCAAGAGGAAACCACCAAAGAAGAGTGGCCCCAAGACTTTAGAGATGAAGGGCTGGGCATCAGCACGGATAAAGCATATACAGGCAGCATGCTGAGGAGGCGTAACCCCCAGGGTTTAGAGTGAAAACAGCCAGTTTGAAGTATCCATTACTCAAGTCCCAAGGTGACCTTTCTCTCCTCAGATTTCCTTCTTGGCCCTGTGCCCTGTACTGTCTTCACAGTGTTCAAGTGTCATAGCTATCAGGCCACTATCATGGATATCATGTGTCCTTCCTGGTGCTTACACACCTGTCACCTTGTAAAACATGGATATTAGTGTGAACATAGGACAGCTTCGCTCTTTCTCTTCCTGCCTTTCCCCTATCAGAGAAGTTGATCCATTAAGTAATTATGTTCGGTCTGTCGTAATTACAGATGGGACCACTCAGGGGCAAAGGTCTGACTCTTCCTGGTAGGTGTAACAGATAGCTCGCCTGTGAATGAACATCAGCTTACAGATGATGACGACTTAAAGTTGCAACAATGAAGATCTCAGACTCCAGGATGCCTTATCTTTGGGCCTTGAGCAGGTTAGTAGTCCCATGGGGAGAAGAGAACATTTTATTTGTGGGGCTGATGGGCCCAGAGCAGGGTAAAACTCTGCTGTCTGAGCTGAAGCCTCTTCCGTGCAGTGAGGGTCTTCCTAGGAGCATTGATGCTGCTTCAGACATCCTCTTTTCTTCAGAGTAGGAAAGACTCTCACTGATCTGAGAATGAGCCCAGAGGCTTGTTTGGGGACTGTTTTACTCTGATATTACCTGGAGCTCTAGCTTCCTTTACCCTTGTTCTGCACAACAGAACTGCCAAGCCCAGAAATACCTTTGCACTCCTGGTTTTCAGTGAACACAGAAAGTTTTAGATAGAGACTTTAGACCCTGCCCTTGCAAAGTCAACACTAGAGGCCATCGAAGCTGCAGGAAGCCCTGCCCAGGGATGGTTCTGCCATGAGAAGCTCAGAAGGCCAGGAAGCCAGCAACAGGGGAGAGAATCTGTGCACCTATGGACAGTCCTTACCTAAAGCTGTTTCTGAATGTTGCACCCTTTGAGAAATTTGTTCTTAGAACCCATAAATTGAAACGGAAATGAGGACTGATCTTGTATACAAAATGCCAACTCAACAGGGAAGTTGGAGTGTGTCTGTTGCAGAGAACCAATATAGCAGTGCCCAGGAGAAGAGACAATATGTTCCATATTCGGATATTTGGTTGGGTCTTTTGAGAGAGCTAGGGAAAGTAGCAACTAAATTAGGACTGGGACGATTTTGACCAAACTAAAGGCCTTTTCTCCTTATTGCATCTGATGTGTGTCTTCTTGAGACAAGCTAGCACTCATGATTTATAACATGAAGTATGTGTGAATTCAGTTTACGTGTAAGACCTAAGAGTTTGAAGAGGGCACATTCCCAAAGACATTCCCAGTCATGAAATGTAGAAGACTGAAAACTTTAGAAATTATGTAAAGGTAGATATGACTTTTAGAGTTCCATTATGCTTGGCATGAATAAGATGCCAGGAAAATAGTTTAAAATCACACATACAAGCATACAGACTGCTGTCAGAAGGTATGGGATCATATTAAGATAACCTGTCAGCTACTACTAGGCATTTATTGTTAATTGAGTTACAGAGAAAAGTCATTGAAGATTGAATTTATAGAAAGTATATTGCATCTATCTCTGTGTAGAACATTTGATTCACATTGTAAAGAATGCAGTTTAAAATGTACTGAATGCAATCTAGATGTATTGTACACTAAAGGTAAAAAATAACAGGTGCTCTTTACTGTTTCGATAGATTGTTTTCTGTGTTATTTCTCTTCATTCACTCTGAGGGGTTGATTTATGAGGAAAGCCCTGGGTTCCTGGCTCAGATTTCTTTTTTGCCTTAGGATATGATTCCTTTATTAGAGATAAATACTTCTGTTTTCTTCTAATTCATTCATTTAGCAGTCAGCTGCTCGGTGCTAGGTACTGGGAACAGAGGCTCAATTTCTACCCTCAAAAAACTGAATATAATGAGAGCCTGACAGATAAAATGAACTATAACCCTATAAGAGGGCTCAAGATTGTGAATTCTGCGGGCAGAGAAACGTGAGCCATGACCTGTCCCTGTATCTCCTAGCTGTGGAATCTTGGGTCAGCTCCTTAACCGGTCTGAGCTTTGGCTTCAGGGTGGTAAAGGGAGGGGTAGTAAAATGAACTCATATCAGTGCATGTCAAACAGCACTGGTTTCTAGTTCATACATGATAACCACTCATTAAGTGGTAGTTATGTTTTTATTATAAGGGCTATGCTATAATTCAGACATGGGCCCAAAACTATAGGAAAGAGAAATTGTTTTTGCTATTTCCAAGACACTTCAGTTTCTTGGGATGTGGGCCTTCAGAAAGGTTAAGAACTTCTCCAGATGGGCAAAGAAGAGAGGACATTCTTGGCAGAAAGAGTTGTTGAAAAAAGCAGTTCGGGTGTGAACATACATGGATGTTCAAGTATTTTGATGAGGCTGTTATGTAAAGTGTTGTTAGTCTTTGGGGAAAATTGGCTTATGGAAATTCCTGCCAGAAGTACTAAGCCCTTATGATGGTTCTTCCTGCCCTGGCTCTTGGTTGGTTTATATATAAGGAATATGTTTGTGTATTTATGTATCAGACATTTTGGTGTACCTTTCAGTCATTCAGGATTTAGACAATTCTTTCTGGATTTTCCAGAATTATTTTATTTTTCAGGGTTATGTGTGTTTATACAACCCAGGATGACAAAATCATGGCACTGTTTTTTGTTGCCAGGGCTGCCGTCTCTTTCCCGTGGTCTTCATTTCTGACAACGAGAGGACGGGGAACTTGATCAGTCCCCTGGCCTTTGGGCACTATGGCAGAGTGCACAAGTCATATCTCTATGGACAGTTAGCTCACAAAACAACTGCATAATTTGGGATCATTCTTGGTAAATCAGGTGGGTGGTGCAGCCAGGAGATCCCCTTTCCTGGTCACAACAGGAGCACAAAGAAACCATTTCATTATCTCCATGATTAGCTCCAGAAGCTGAGCCCAGGGAGGTGTGCTGAGGAGTGGAGGTGTATTTGGTCTGTAGAAGCAATGACTTTTGAGAACCATACTCTGCACCTTATATGGTTTGGGTGATCAAATAACTTATGGTCCAAATTCAAACACTTTAGAAAAAGGGAGCTTTAATAAAAATTAAGCCAAGGTAACAGGCATAAACTAAGACTGTGCTGCACATATCGTCACCCCTGTCTATGGCCATTTAAGATTTTTCAACCTGATGACTAAACAAAACCCTCTTTCCTTTGTAGAATATCCTGTATACGCTATTTCCCGCCAGAGGCAGAGGCCACAGGAGATAGGCCATGGTTCAGGTAGGAGACACTCTTGGTCACATCAGAACTCTAAATCTGGGGGGTAAACTCTATTACCACACTCTCAAAGTTGCCTTCAATCCAGACTATTTGTATTCCAAAGAAAAATTTAGTACTTCAGCTGTTCAGCAACACTGAGAAAAAAACATGAACACATCTATGACTTTGCCTTGACCACTGACTTTTCTAAAATGTGCTTCCTTTTCTTTCCCTTTTTTTACACAAAGAAAACAAGACAAATTTCTCCTCTTAGGTCATTCCTTAACTTCTCAGAGAACCAGTTTCTCCATGAATTGGGAATAATGCTCTTTACAGGGCTGTATGGATTACATAAGATGCTTTTTATAAAGTGTCTGTGCCAGGGTGAAGCATGTGGTAGGTGCTTGGTGACAGCACGTCCTGTGTTGCTGAGATGTCACACTTGACACGCTATAAGGCTACCCTGACTGGCAGGAATGGCCCAGGGCCATTCTGTAGTCTCTGGGTGCCTTTAGTGGTAACTTCCTCTCTAGGTCAGACCATTAGCTTTCATGTCTGCTTCTACCTACCACTGTAGCCTCCCTTCCTTTTGGCTTCAAATCTGCCACAGCTGCCCTGCAACAAAAAAGATTCCTAAGCATGTCTAAGTCTTGTTTAAATGGGTTAGGCTTCAAGCAAGCCCACAAAGTACTTAAGTTAGAGCAGTTCTCTTCAGGGTCTGCTGTGCCACCTGAAGGAGTGGGCCTGGTTGGATCTTTTATACATTTTTTATCTCTGCAGACAGCCCTGTTCTGTTCCTAAGACCAGGCCTACTCCTTCAGGTGGCACAGCAGACCCTGAAGAGAACTGCTCTAACTTAAGTACTTTGTGACTTCACCATTTTTCCACCCTCTGGGTGTGGTTCTGATGAACCTTAAACTTGAAAGGCACAGCCAGAGGGAGTTCAGTGTTGACCCACATGTCATTGGTGAGGTTATGACCTCTCTGCTATTACCATCCACCTACCCGCCTGAGGATCCTAGGAAACAGTGAATGAAGGGTAGAGAAAAAAACTTTCAGGAACAGAAGTGTTGAAACAGTTCAAGTTTAATGTGTTGATATATATCTGTACTTAGACAAACACTAAATTCTACAACATACATAATGTCAACATGGGAAAATACCAAGTCTGTCTTTGCACATACCAATAAATAAATACATTTGCTCCAGAATACCAAAGAAGTTTATTCAAAAATTCACTTAATAAAAGCACAGTTTTGCAAATTTGTCTAAAACTCCAGATAATCTTGAACAAAAATAAAATGTCTGACCACTCCAAAATAGGAAAAGACAATCTTGTGCAAATAGACATACACATTCTAGGCATTGTGAAAACTGGCTGTGTGTTCCCAGCAAGAAACTTCACCCCTCCTGACCAACAGTCAGGCTTCCCTTTCCTACTCATTCTAAGTTGCCTTCTAGGAAACTCTGGATCTCAGCCTCTTCTCCAGCTTTGCCTGGACTTGCTAGGGGGAGGGAGGGACAGGAGCACAGAGAAGGAGAGGGATGTGATGTCTTTCTTAGGAAAGAAAAAAGGCACAGTGATGAGCTATAAAGGTAGTGATGAAAGCAAACAGTAACTTTCATTCACCCCAAATCCTACAGCAAGCTTTGATAATGTAACATCTTCATCTTGCAGTTAAGAAAATGGACCTAGAAAGATGATGTGGTTTGCTCAAAATCACATAGCTACTAAGTGCAGTAGTGCTTTCTGTAAGACCAACTAACTTGCCTCTTCACTTGGTTGGAAAATTTAAAAACCAAACCTGCCCCTCCCCCGTGTCCTGAGATGACAGAAAATTCCAGGTGGCCATAAACTCAAACAAGAGCCCAGCTCTTGGCCTATTACTGGTGGCTACTACAAGCCTACAGACCAGAGCCCCGGGTAGTATAGTCTCCCAATTCTGGGCCCTAACTACAGGTCATTCAGGTCCCACTCTCAGTGAAAGCAGACTCATTCAGCTATGTGGAGAAGTGTATTCAGGACCACTTGGCAACCTGAGTTGACACAGGGATGCCACAGCTAGCGTAAGGAATTAGAAAAGGGAAGGCCAGTGTTACTACAGTAGGAGAAAACCAGGAAGTCCATCGAGGAGATGGAATTTGTGCTTGGATAACAGAGCCATGGAAATGGCTATCCCAGTATCTCCCCTCACTGCAGACTCCATTGTAAGCAAAGCATGGACCTTTTTCTTTGAAATCAATCAACCCTGCCACTTGTTAAATTTAGAACTACCTCTAAATGCTAAGTTTATTTAAGAGGTAAATGTCCTATTATTTTCAGAATGAGAAGGAAAAAAAAAAGTTTTTATAATTTTGTGATTTTGTGCCCTACTTGTCACTGAAGGAGGCAGGCTCCAAAAGTTCTTTTACAGCTTCTGATTATCACAGTCCTGGCTTCCAACACCTGTCTTCACCATAGGTCTGGACCTTATGTGCTTCCTCTGAACTAGTGTCATGATTTTTAAGGCACATTCACCAGAATATGTTCAGTTTCAACCATATTTGCAACATACCAATTTCTTGAGGCAATGGAGAGTGGGAACTGAAAAGCTAACACCTTTCTTGGATGGTGTCCTCTCACTCAGAACCCTGAGAGAAAAAGCTGGTATTTTCCCAGGTGTACCTTCTGTTCAAAGAGCATGAAATGAATGGACAAAATCCACGGGCTGTCATAACAACATCCTTATTCCCTTCCTACTCATTTCTTAGCAAGATGATCACAATTAAGAAACCTCAGTTGATTGCTGATTGCCCTTTTCCCCAGTATACATAGAGACACGCAGACACACACATACACAGACGGACACAGAGCACCTTGGAGCCAGAAGGAAAGAAAAGCTAGACTTGGAGAAGAGTTGGGGAAGTGAACTTCACCACTCTGCGGAAGAATTATTTCGGGGCAGAGGGTACAGAGTTTGGGGTGTGGTCCCAGGAGCAGTTAGAGAGAAGCTGCCTAAGGTCCCAACTGCCTAATACTGTTAGGGATTGCTCATTCTGTCATTGATTCCCTGCCCAATCAAGGACCATCCATCCAGGTAGAGGGTATGAAGGGCAAGAACTCTTACCGTGGGAGAGGCTGAACCCAGGTGGTTTCCAGGGGCCCTAGAGCAGCTTTAGGAGTTCTTGTGCCCATGGCCCCAGGGCCAGTGGTCAAGGAAAACCAGCATTTCCAGGAGTGCACTCAGCTGCTGATGCTTGTCACTCAATGCCTGACAAGAATTTTGCGGCTGAGGCTACCATTCTCCACACCCAGGCTAGAAAGCTCAGCCCATGTTTCCTGACTCCACCAGAAGTTCCAGCCAGCTACCTCTTCTGTATGCTACAGGAGAAAGCAGAGGCCAAGAGTTTTCCTTTGTGCTTCTGATTTTTCCACTGCCACCAGGGTCTCTGTCTCACCAGAACTCAGAACCAGCCTGTTCTATCTTAAAAATCACAGATCCAGAGAAATAGCTTGACCAAACATTAGAGATGACCTAGTGTCCATCATCTCAAATGTCACATGCAGATGTCTTCTCCTTAAAGATAGACAAGGAAGGGCTAAACTGGAACTGTAGAGAGGAGGATGGCACCAAGATGTTTCACCATCCCTGGCACAGAAAGTTCTAGTGCCCTCTAGAAACTGGACCATGTTGCAAAAGTGAATCACTGGAGGTGCCTCTCACAGAGATGTATGGCTGAGGTGTGGGCAGATCCTGATATAACAGGTATGCCTTGCTTTAAGCATTCAACATAGGAAACTCTAGATTACAAAGAAATGAGAGCATACTACTTCTACTTAAGTCAAAACAAGTCCTTCACCTATAAAGCCTAACATGTTTAAAATACAACTTTTATTTTTAAAAATTAATTTCTGCGTAACTAACTCTTCCAAACATATCTACTCTAAAGCAAGGTTCAATCCCTGCTTGCTTCCCACTGATTTCCAATCTCTATCTATCCGGGCAAGAAGCCTCCACCAGGGTAAATGACAAATGAGCAAGAGCTTGAGCTTTGAGTTCCCAAGCCTGCAGGGTGGATAGTGCCATCCAAGGAGAAACAGCAGTGGCAGTGGAGGGAGTCATCAGGCCCAGCCCTAAAACCTTTATGCACTCTCTCTCTCACCTAAACTGAGAAGCGTGCAGCAGCCTTACTAAAGCCTGCTCACCGCTGAGCAGTCCTCACGGAGGGGCCAGACACAGGCCAATCCTGGAACATACTCATGTGCAAAAAACCAGACAACTTTCAACAGGGAACTGCCTGAATTCCTACTGGAATGGTTTCAATCTTATGTATCAACTCCAATGTTTCTAAGTCTCTAGAATCCGGGGAAGTGGGGAGGGCATGCAGAATGGGCCCCAGGAGGCTAGAGACCCAGAGATACTAGTCTCTTGGGGGACAGTGGGAACAAAGAAATCAAGAGAACTTGAGTTTCTGAACGCTGCCATTAACCAGGTAGGTGACCCAGGGCAAGTCCTGTTTTCTGAGAGTGATTCACCTAAAGCAACAAGGCTGTCCTAGTTGATCCCTAAGGGTCCTGCCACTACTGACCTCTTGTGGTTCTAAAATAGTTCCTGCTTTATTCACCCTGTCCCATTTCCTCCCGAGAAGCACACACAGAAGGCTTTGCCAACCATGACCTGGCTGACAGCAGTGAGAGCTGGGTCTCTCCAGAGAGAGGGATTCTTCCAGGAGCACACCATGGCTTGGGAATGGTGCTCTGCCAGCAGGATCCCTGGGCATGCCTAGCTGTGTGCAGTCAGGCTGGTGACCTGGACCCCATCTGTGTTTCCTGGGGGTTGTGCTGGGCTGCTAAGCAGAGAGGTCCTGGGGCAGCTGACAGGACTCCCAGAACAACCCTGATCCAGGGACCCTGTTCATGCACTGCTGCATGCTGAGCCTGTGTCCTGCAGGGCCCATGCACTAAGACAGTCAGCCTTGAGAGCTGGGTTCCTGCTGCCTCTGTGAGACAGAGCAAACCTGGAGAAACGAAATGCGCTAGAACCCTAGCCACCAGCTGATTCCCACAGCCACAGTGAGCCAGGACCCTCCAGTCCTGATATGGTCCTGCCACTTACCTGTCCCCACCACCCTCCCAACTTCTCTCAGGCTTGAGTGAGCTTTTCTGCAGTTGTTTAAGGGCCAGGCTTGGCCACCAAGCCCTTTGCTACATAAAGTTGATGTGGCCTTCACACATGTGTACACTCACTGTGCCCCTACCTGCTGGGGTACCTGTTGCCATCTGACTCCTTGGCTGAGTGGATGACTGGGCCACAGCAGCCCCGCATTGTGCTTCCTCTCCCTCTATGCCTCTTCTGGCCTTCCCAGCTGAAAAGGTTGCTCAGCTTGGTAAGCACAACTGCAACACACTACCCCAAGCGTGGGAGTGTGTGTTGATCTCGGGGCATAGAAACAATTACTCTCGTCCCTTCACACCCGCCCACCCGCTCTCCACTACTCCCCTGCCTCAGCAGCAGAGGCAAAGGAGCCAGTTCCTGGCTGGCTGGGCCAGGGAGCCCACTGAGGGCCAAAGCTTCATCTGGCAGAAGGCCTATATACAGAGGGTAGGCAGGGCTGTCTCCATAGCAGGCAGGCAGGCAAGCTCCGCTCCAGGCTGGGCAACCCCAAAGGGCACGAAGAGGCCTCTACTCGCACGCCAGCTTGCTGTCGAAGCTGGACAGGGCAATGGCAAAGGCCTGCAGCGCACACAGCGGGTAGTTGTAATCCATGGTGAACACATCCTCTGCTACCCGGCCAAACTGCATCACGATGTAGTCCGCTGGGGCCAAGCACAGGCACAGAGAAAAGGACAGGGCAGGAATGGGAGAGCCAGGGAAGGACAGACACACACCCAAACCACATGAGGGAAGAGAAAGTGAGAAGCGGAGATGCCAAAGGGAATCACGAAGGAAGTAAAACAAACGCCAATTGGGAGAAGTGGCAGGAAAGAGGAAACAGATGGCAAAGGAGAAAGTGATGTGAACACCAGGGGACAGAGAAGAGGAGGAAAGTCCTTTTAAAGGGTGTTCCCATGCCTGAGACTCTGCTGAATACACAGAATCTAGGACCAGGGCTCCAAAGAAGGTTCTTCCAGGACCTCCCAGTCATTAGGGTTAGAAAGTTCCATACATCTAACCTAAGCTATATAGGTCACATTCTTCAACTCTAGCCAGTGTGGGCAGGGCTAGGTGGGGTGCACCCTACGCTAAGGGCCTTGGGCATCATATGGACCATAATACGTAGGGACAGAAACACTCACGGTCATTGCCATGGATGATCTGGAAGTTCTTCACGGAGGCCTGTGTGACACGCCCATGGAAGTTGAGTACGTAGGACTGTGTGTCGTCATTCCAGACAGGTGTCTTATTTTGCAGCTCGATGATACTCTCGGTGTTCTTATTCTGCCAGCGTGCTAGCAGTGTCTCATGCTCCTGGGGGGGCAGCATCACCTGAGCCAGGCCCAGGCCTCTGGCACCATGACCACCCCAAAGAGGGATCTGTCCCAGGAATGTGGGTCCTAGACTTCCCTGGACCCCCAGGGCTTTCTCACATGGTAACCCCTCCACATATACACATCTGCTGGAGTTCTGCCCTTAGAAGCTCATGCAGAGACTAGGATGATGGGGAAAGAAGGGAAGGAGGAATAGAGACTCACGTTGCGGGGGCGGATAGAGACTCTCTCATGAACCATGTTCATGCCTGGGACAATCACGCTCATCTTCCGAGGCCCCTTGAAGCCTAAGACGTTTGTCTCCTGGGAAAGAGAACACAACACTGGCCATCTGAGGCGTCTATTGACCTACTGGAGAAGGTGAGGGGATGGGAATAAAGATGAAGAGCTAGTTCCCACCATCTCCACTCCGAAGTCTAACATGCATCTCTAAACCTGACATGGGCAGAACCGAGCTCCTGGGTCTCTACTCTGCCAGAACTAGCTCCTTTTATACATCATCCTTGCTTCTGTTTATGGCAATGAAATTCTTCCGCTTGCTCTGGCAAATTACTTAGTCATACTTGAGTCTTCTCTTCCACATCTGACTTCTAATCCATCAGCAGCTTCTGTCAGCTCTACCTTCAAATTATGCCCAGAATTCCGCCACTTTTCACCACTAGGTTCCCTCACCAAGACCACTGTCACAGCCTTTACCTGACTCCTTGTTCCGTTCTTGGCCTTCCTGCTCCTTCCTGTCACCTGTTCTCAACACAGCAGCCAGGGCTCAGGCATGTTAAGTAACATTATCTTTCTCCTCTGCTCAAAACCCTTCAGTGGCTCCCCACCTCACTCTGAGTGAAAGCTAAAGATGTGACTTTACCTGCACCTGGCCCCATGGTCCTCTCCTCAGCATTTACTCCCTGGCATTCACTCCATTCCTTCTTCATGCCAGGCACTCAGGACTTTTGGCCTGTGTCCCCTCGACACGTACACTGCTGGTTTTCACTTCCTTCTGGTCTTTACTCAAGAGCTACTTAGTGAAGCCCTCCCTGCCATTCTTCTGAAAATCTCACACCCTGGCATTTCCTCTCCCCCCGCCTACCTTTTCTTCTTAGCATTTATAAAGAACATACTTACTTCACTGATCAGTTTCATAGCTTGTCTTCCCTACTAGGGCCTTAAGTCCCGTAAAGGTATACATTTACGTCTGTTCATTACCACATCCAAGTTGGAGCTCAGTAAGTACTTGAAGACTCGGGCTGCCTCACCAAAACTGGTCAGCAGGTGGCGCCACAGGAACATACAAAATAGCTGTGGATTACTGATGGCCTCCAAGAAGTGCCCATGCCCAGGCTGATAAGATACCCACTCCTCATTTTAAAAATGAAGAAACAGCTTCAAAGAGGTAGAGTAATCCCCTATATTTAGATTCCAGTTTGGTCATTTTTGAGCTGTGTGATATCTGCAGCTGAGCTTCAGTTTCCTCATCTATAAAGAAAATAGGATCTATCTCTTAGGGTGAACATTCAGTGAGAGGACAAAGTGCCCTGTAATCCATGTAGAGCCTGGCATACCAGAGGGCTGATCTGGGAATGTGCAGAAAAGAACCCAGGCCTACTGTCTCTTTCTGCCCAAGAGACTCCTGGCCTAGACTACAGAGAGCCAGGCCTGGTTTTCTGAGCTCCCCAAGCAGATGGCCGGCTGTGGTGTGAGCTCTGAAGACAGGAGGGAGAGCCAGAGCCCCTGTCCTAGGCCAGGATCACTCCACAGAGGACAGCCCCTCTCCACACAGCCTTGTCTACCCACTAAGATGGATGGGATAGCCCCCAGATCAGGCATCAAGTCCTGGGTTTCATGTCTACCTTGGAAATCAGAGACCCCGGAACCTAGGACTCACGTAGCATACAGCTGCCAGCTCCTGACGCAAGGTTCCACTTTCCAAAGTAGAGGATGAGGCCTTCTGAGGGTTGACTCCATTGTCATAGACAGTGAACTTGGTGCCCATCAAGTTGGACCTGAAATAAAGGCACAAGCAGTATAGAGTCACACACACTGTACCCCAGAGCAGGGAACAGCTCGTCTGTCCTATGAGGAGCCTGCAAAGCATTCTGGGCTGGTCCAACAGCAGGCCCACTGAATACACATCTTTGAAGACACTTTTATGGGCAGAAGGCCTGGACTTGCTCTGAGTTGACTCAAAGTGCATTTCAGTTCAGTGACAGCAATTCAGGAAGGAAAATCAGGATTCTTCACAACATTTATCTGGGGTAACATGGGCGTGCCCCTCATGGGAGGTAGGCAAACAACGGCATCTGATAAGACAGTAGAAGAGGCTCAGCACCCGTGGACAGAGGATGAGATCTCCCCTGTGGCATCCAGCCTAAGTCTCAGTCCAGCCACATCTCCAGCTTTAGCTCCTGACCTCCCATCTTTATGCTCCCCAAATCTGTTACTCTACTCCTCAGCAAACCCTCCTTCCCCATCACCCCCACCTGGAGGCCTATCAGAGCCTTCCTGCCCCTTCCCCAGCACCCCCACCCTCAAGATTGCTGTGTGTTTCCTCAAGAGCTCATTCTCAGCCCTGTCCCTTGGCACTGACCATGGAGCCAAGGCAGCTTTTCCATGGTGGCCTGCATTATCAATGACACCCTGGGGTTGGATCCGTCACTCTTGGTGGACCTGCACCCACCTGCTGGGAGCAGCTTGGGGTCAGGTGTGTGAGGCCCATCTGTAAGACAGGTTCTAGGCTGGCATAGACATAGGCCTCCAGTTGGATGTTTTGATCAGAGAGGATCTGGGGTAAGTATCCATCCTTGGCCCACCTCTCCTTTAGGGAGATTGAGGCCCTCTACAGACAGCCTGCCCCTGCCCCCCCTCCCACTCCCACCTGCTTCCTGGGGGATTGCTAGTACCGCAGTTTCCCGATATAGCTGTCCCCTCCTCGAGACAAGTCTGTTGGGTCCACAGAGATGAGGTAATTGGAAGTTTTACTCTTCTTTCTCTTCCTTCCCGCCAGGAGGAACACCTTGGGGAGTGGAAGGAGATCATATTCCAGACCCAGCCTCTGGTCTGCACACAATCATGAGTGCCACTCACAGAGACTGTCTCTCCCTTAGGTCAGCACCCAAACGCACATATGTGCACACACACAAATGCATTGGCAAACACAAAATTTTCACTGATCAGACACAAAGGCTGTTCCTTTGAGAAACTGAGAGGTCAGTGGTGGATGTGAGGCTTCCAGTCACATTTGAGCCCCTAGAACTTAAAGGGGCTGAAATGCCTAGAGGATAATGTAGACCCAGAACCTTACCTTCTTCCCATCCTCGCGGTCCAGGTGCAGAAAGTAGGTAGGGTACATGCCCCGGTCCATCCCTTTCTTGTCCCGGGTGATGCGGCATTTGATGGTGATACCCTGGGGGGCTGGCCTCAGTGCAAACTCCTCTAGATCCTGGACCTCAACGTCCACTGGTTGCTCTGGAGCTGTTGGGCTAGGGGCTGAGGCTGCCTCCTATGGGGACGGAGAATAGGCGCCTGAGCCCCAGGGACCCTAAGCAGCCCAAATTGATGGTCTGGGTTCCAAATTTGCCTCCTGATGTGGCAGTGGGAGGGAAGGATCCTGGGATGTGGGCCTGGCCAGCCTGGGCCTGGGGTCAGGAGCTATTTTCCCAGCCCTGCCCTCTTCTCAACAGTTCCTAGAAGTGAAAATGGGGATATGGGAAGGTCCTCAGAGGTCACCCTGTCCAACTGCAGCTCCCCCGACACTTCACCCCGCTGGCCTAGCTGAAGAGGTTAGGAGGCTAGGTAGACAGGCATAAGAGGCCAGCAGAGACACTCCTAAAAGGCATGAGAGTCCAGCCTCAGCCCCAGGAAAGCCAGCTCCCCATCATGTCTTCACACCTGCTCTACCTCTAATTCGGATGAGTAGTCCTCCAAAAACTCCTGTGGATGCAGGCTCGCTCACTCACCCTGACAGACTTCCTGCTAGTAGCAGAGCTAGGGCGGGTGTTACTATTTAGCTGGGAGGAGCTGGAGCTGTTCTCGTCCTCATCCTCCTCTTCCTCTTCAAAGCTCATGCTGCTGGAGATGCCTGAGACAAGGAGAGAAGAAGGAGGGATAAATGAGAAGTCTGCCCCACCCCTGAAATACACATGGTCACATACACACGTTCAGACACTGAGTCACCTGTACCCACACACACGCACACTTTTACGCAGCCATATGTACATGTAAAGACTCACGTTCACCCATATATTCCCACACATGTCCAGATATACAAGGACATTCTCTCAGGTGCACACATGAACCGGGGCTGACCACACTCTTCAGGATATATCCCCACCACCCAGTTTCAGCTCAGTCCCTACATTACCCCCTTCCTAGCAGCCACCCTGCCACTGTCTCTTGTGTATGAAGGCCTACAGTGACCTCACCTTGAACTGGGAACCTCCATGTCTGACCTCAGGCCTATTAGAGGTCTTGGCTGGCATAGGCCATGGAATCTGCCAGGGCATGGGCCTCAGCTCCTCCCTCAGCCCAATGTTGGGGGTGGGGGGGGGGCGGCACTGGCTCCTCAACTTTGCCCTGAGCTTTTATCTCAGGTGTCCTCCTGCATGCCATTCCCCAGGCATGCCACCCCCACCCCCAGTTTGTCTCAACAGCCCTTTGTACAGGAAGCCATCCTTGATTAGATTTCTCACAATGACTGCCAGGCTTCTTCCCTTTGCCACCCTGCACCAGGGGCTCCTTAGGGTAGGGCTTGTAGTGGGAAAACTGAGCAGCAGGTTTCTAGGGAGGATCTGCCCTGCCTCTTGGTGTCCTGGCCCTGTTCCCACTAGGTCAGCAGACATATGGGAAACTTCTTGCAAGAGGAGCTTTTTCTAAGGAGCAAAAGGAAAAGGATATCTGCCTGCAAATCTGGACCTCCCTGGAGCCTTATCAGAGGCCCTGCCTAAAAGTTTCTCATTTGTTCTTAAGTGTACCCCACTCCCACCCAACATGGCCAAGGAGGGGCTGGGACACAGGAAGGCCATGCTCCCGGAGAAAGGTGCATCTGAGAACCTGGGACTGGGTTTTGGGGGTATCACTGGGCCCCCATGGGGCTCACCCTTCCTCTGCATCGTGGCACGGAGATCCTGCCCGCTGGGCCGTTCGCACCCACCAGCTGCCGTCTCCCCTGCGTCCTGGGCGTGGTCTGACTCACCCACAGTCAGGATCTGCACTGGGCCTTGGGCCTCAGATTTGTCTTCTGCCAGTGCTGCTGGCCCGCTGGTGCCTGCAGGCCACGGACACTCCTGAGTTACAACCAGGAGGAGGAGAGAAGGGTCTGGATTCTCAGACATCCATCAAGGGGATGAGGGAAGAGTGGGGAAACCCTCTGCAAAACTTTATTTGCAAAACTGATTTTTATGAAACTCATGATTGTGTCAGCCTGTTAACAGCTGGTAAGCTACTAAGGGTTGTGGGCTTCATTTCTTCTGCTCTTCCCTCAAATTAATTGCCATGGGTTGGTTTACAATACCTCACATCATTAAAGCAGATGGCAGCCATCTACAAACCAACTCCACAGTGGAAAAAACAAGATGGAGAACAAGGATTGATCCAGACCATAGCCAAGGTCAACAATCATTCATGGACATGGTCAGCTACAAGTGACCCGTGCTGGTGTTTTCTTTCGCAAATACACACGTACACACGCAGTAACTCACATCATTAGAAACATGGGGCCCCTTGAAAACGATTAGAGCTGGCATACACTCGCCTTCCCAAGTGGAGCGTGTCCCATCCCACATCAGCCTTCCTGCCCGTTACCATGGAGCTTCAGTAACAGAAGCAAGGCCTGACCCACACAGGTGGTAGCCTAGCCACCCTGCCTGCCTGCTGAGCTATGCCCTGAATGCTCGGCCAGCTCCAGAAGCCCATGGCCCCTGACACATCACTGCCCAACCTGGAAACCACTGCCCATGAACAAAGGCTGAGGAAACGGGATGTGTAGCCAAGAGACAGGACTTGGGGCAGGTGCCACCATCACTGTCCTTGATGATCTTTAGGGGTCTTTTCTGGAGAAAGAGGAGCAGAGGGAACAGGCTGGTCTGTGGTCCAGAGGGTAGAACCTGGACTAGAGTATGGAGTCAAGGGAAGCCCACTTAAGGAAGAGCTCATAGTGAGCACTGTATACGGATGGGGCAAACTGCCTGGGAGGCAGTCACCCCCATTGCAGGGAGTGTCCTACTCTAGGCTGGGTGAGATCCTCCTTGAGGGGTCATGACACGGGGTGCTCAGACCAAGGTAGCTGAGGTGGGGGACAGTGTCCTGGGCCACAGCTGAGTAGGACTTAACTTCCTGGCAGTGCGGTGGGCCTGCCCATACCAAGAGGCGGCCCAGGCACCTCCCAAGCTAGATGAGGCCTGTGAGCCACCTAGGCGGACCCAGTGACTCACAGGGTCTTTCTTTCCCGAGTCTGTTCATCCTGTCCCTCCTCTCCAAGTCAGGAGGACAGACCTTCCCCAGCCCTACAGTGAGGCCAGGCCTGCTGGGGAGGGCTGTAGAGAATGCAAGCTGACCTTTGTGCTTTCCCTTCTTCTCCTTCCTAGCAGCGCCACCCTGGCCCCCTGCTGTGGCTGCTGCCTTGGTTCTCTTGGCTGAAGCTGGTGCTGTTGGGCGTGTGGCTCCCAGCTGTACACTGGCGAGTGAGTCGGCCTCTTGAACTGCTCAGAAGACAACCCCAGACAGAGAGAGAGAAACAGGTGCTGGGTGAGACCAGAGCTCCCACCTGAACACAGTTCCTAGCACAGCATTTTCAGCCACACCCCGAGTCCCACCAGGGCCCCTGTACCACTTCCACAGCCCCCAGAATCAGGCCCACTCATCTCTACTAGGCAAAGATCCCAGGGCAGGCCCAGCTGGAAGGAGGCGGCACCGCCAGCCCAGTGTGATCAAGTCAACAGCCAGATCAAGACCTGTGATCTACCATGAAGCTGAGCAATCAAAATTCTGGGCCAGCAAACCGTACTAAGCCTGGACAGGGGCAGGGAGAATGTCCGAGGACATGACCATTGAAGATGGTGAAGAAAGAACAAAGGCTGTGTCTTCTGGAGGAGACCACAACCAGGGCAAGCACTCCAGGGAGTCCATGGTGGGGCTCTGCGGAGATGAGCCCATGGGAGGCTGGGGTGTGGGAGTGCCCAGAACAGCAACTCTGGGAGACAAGGAGCTACACGCACCAACAGTGAGGTCTCAGAAGGGTCCCAGCTGGTGGCCTCCAAATTCTCTGCACTGCAGAACCCCAATCGGCTCAAAATCCTTGAATGGTTTCCAATTGCTCTTAAGATGAAGACCAACATTCTCTCCCTTCCCCTAGGTTTAAACACACACTCCCTGCCTCGAGGGCACCAAGAGTTCCAGCCACAGCAGGCTGGTCCAGTGCCTCTCACAGGCACTGCACTCGCTCCTGCCTCGGGGCTCTTGCTCCTCCTGCTGCCTGCACAGCCCCCCGCCACTGCACACCCAGTGATCAGCTCCCACTCATCCTGCAGATTTCAGCTTGGGAGTCACCTCCCGAGGGAAGCTGTGCCTGCCTCCCTAGTCAGAGCAGGTGCTGTCATGGCGTCCTTCCGCAAAGCACACCTGAGACTGTCTGCTTAAACATTCTCTCCCCACCTAGGCTGTAAGGCCCAGGAAAACAGGGACCACACCCCTTTGTGCTCACTCGGGACCTACAGCTTCTAATCCAGAGCCTGACACAAAGCTCAATAAATATTTAAGAAATGAATGAATGTGTAACATGAATGAGTATAGCCAGCAGGTCAAAAACCAGGATAAACTATGAGCTCTGAGGTGTATCAAACTCCCTCCTTTTCCTCTTGGAATGATCCCCTGTATTTAATGCCTGTAGCCAGCAGAGGGCAGAGAGGGAGGCAGCTAACGCTGTAGGCAGGGTGGGAGTGGCCTTAGAAACACCGGTTCCTGGGTCTGCCACGCATATGTGCAGCAGCCTCCTCAGTGCTTCGTCTAACACTTGGAGCTGGACAAAGACCCCCAGAGAAGCAGTATGTACTTTGAACAAGTCAAATGTCACATGTTCAAATGTCCTCTGAAAAAGGCTCTGGAGGCCCGGCCCCGTCTGGAGTGTCAGCAGGGAATAGCAAGCAGCTGATTTTGAACCTTGGAGCATACCATGGCTCCTTCAAGTTCCACAGCCCTAAGACACAGAACTTTCCCCATTTTATAATGGAGGAAACATATCCAGAGAGGGTAAATGACTTGCCTCCACAGTCACAAGCGAGCAGGTAACTGGCAGAGGCATGACCAGAAATTTTTCTTTTCTTTTTTACTTGCTGGAGTGTAGTGGCACTGTCACAGCTGACTGCAGTCTCAAACTCCTGAGCTCAAGTGACCGTCCTAAGTAACTGGGACTACAGGCGCATGCCATCACACCCTGCTAATTTTTTTTTTTAAAGATAGGGTCTTGCTATGTTACTCAGGCTGGTCCTGAACTTCTGGCCTCAAGCGATCCTGCTGCCTTGGCCTCCCAAAGTGTTGGGATTACAGGTGTGAGCTACCTGGCACAGAAACTCTTGACTTCAGTCCTGCACTAACGCCAGAGGCGCTACTTGTACCTCAGTCTTTCTGATGGCCTGGTGCCATCTGGAACACAGCTGCCAATAAATACCTGCCAAAATGACTGCACATCAGTGACCTCTCAAGATGTAAATTGGCAGGGCCCACAAGCCTGGGTGCAGGCTCCCACTCTGTATGCAGCCTCGCTTGCCTATATATGGTGCCAGGCTTGGCAGAGCTGGGGCTGTGATGCCACACAGCCATAGGCCATGCGCCAGAGGACTCAGAAGAGTGGCTTGGCTGCCTTCTCGGCAGGGCATCACTGCCACCCTCGAGACGGTGCTCATGAAAGAAGTGGAGGAGGCAGCTGCCAGCAAAGGGTGGGGCCGGGGCCAGCTCTGTCAGGAGCAGCTGGGGCTGCCTCTATGAGACAGCTGGGCTGAGGTCCCTGTCCTACTTTTCTGAGAGCCTCTCAAGTGGAGTACAGACATACTAGGTATGGCCAGGGTGCTGAACTGAGACATACACACGGGAATTAGCATGAAGGAGCTTTTCAACAACATGGAGGAGAGAGCATTTAGCATCTGCTAGGTCTGGGTTCACCAGCAGAGTACTGCGAGCAGGCCACTGGGCCCCTCAGAGCCCATGTGCTTACGGATCACGTGGGGATAATGAGTTTCTGTGAGGATGAAACAAGATAATGCAGGTAAAGCCGCTAGCACTGTGCTTAGCCACTGGCAGATGCACAGACACCCTTTATTAGAACCACCAGAGTGGGCTTCCTCAGAGGGTACGCGTGCACACAGAGGGGACTGAGCCTGTATGGGGTGCCCAGCCACAAATGGCACCAGGCAAATAAGATTCAACTGCTGCTCTCCGAAGCTCAAAGGGCTCAGTGAGCTACGGGTCAGTGGAACCCAGAGAAGAACCTGAAATACTGCGAGGCAGGGTATGGGACCAGCAGTTAGATGAAAAAGCTTAGCCCTGAGGTGAAGCAACTACCAGTAGTTCGATGTATCTGGAGGCTCCAGGTCATAAAGAAGCCACAGGAGGAGGGGAATCCCATGGCTGCCAAGGTTCTTCCTAACCGCAAAAGTCAGATGCCCACAACCTTCTTAGAATTATTTGATGAAGTAGCAGCCTGGATTACTAGCACCAGCAGGGGGCAGTGGTGACTGAGTTTGAGTCCTTTCAAGCTCAGAGAGCCCAACCCTCAGTCTGGCCTGGCCTACTCTTAACCTAACCCACGAAGGAAGGAGGGTCCTGAGAGCAGGGATGTGCTGAAGCCATTCTCTCTCCAGGATGAGCTGCAGAGAACTTCTTCCTAGTGGGCTCTGCCAAGACCTGGAACATACAAGGATGGGAGCTGGAGCCTCCAGGTCACTACAGTTCTTAAGTTGTAAGCCAGAGACCGGGATCTGCAAGTCAGAAGCCAGGCAGACGCAGTGCAGAGAGGGAAGGAAACAGGTGTGTGTCCTGAGACACTGGTTGGTATGGGGCAGGACAGAGAGATGGATTCCTCTCAGGATGTAGAATACTGGTGGGGAGCAGGCTGTTTACTCTTAGAAGCTGCCTCCTACACTCAGTGAAATGCTCCAGATCAAAACCTGGACTTCTGAACTCCTGGCTTCATTAAAGTTTTAGCCTTCTGGCCTCAGCACCTGATTCAGGAGGTGACAGCTAGAGGATACGCAGGTGCCCAAGGCTACAGGTTCACCTTCCCTCTGCCCTCCCTACTCAGCTGTCTGCCTGGGCTGAAAGCCACACACAGCCTAGGCATACCCCCGCCTGGACCAGCCCTCGCCTGCCTAGGTTGGCAGGAAGTGAGGGGCTCCCCAAAGCAGTGACGGGATGCGGAGTGGCAGGCAGGTGGTACCTTGGTAGCTGGTGCTGCCACTGCTGCTGAGGTAGGACTCCACCAGGGGGGCTTGCTCCTCCGACTGCCGGGCCCGTCGGCTCCGGGGCCTCCCATCTGCATTGGCTTGCACCATCAGGGGCTCCTGGCGCTTCTTCTTCTGCTTCTGCTCCAGCAGGGCCCGCTGTGGAGGCACAGAGGTTGGCTGACCCACTGCCTCCACTGGAAAGGAAGGGCTCCCAGTTCTCGGGGCTCCACAGCCCACCATGGGCCAAGGCCCCATGTTCTTGGCACCCCAAGACTTGGAGTCCAGGAAAAGGAGGCAAGATGGGGCTCAGGTGGCTGCCTTGGCAGGATCCCAGCACAGCCAGCCAGCCCTCCAACTGCAGTTACCCAGCTGCCTGAGGGGCAGAAGCCCATGTGCCACGGCAGGGTTAGTGCTGAGCTGGAAGAGAGGGTACCTCTCTTCTTCCACATGGGAATCCAATCCCATCAGATGGGATCATCCAGGAAAGATGCACATCCCTGCCCCTCTGCCCTCGGAGATCCCAGCCCAGACTCTTCCTTCCACCTGGCCCCAGGCCCACTCACCTGCCGATCAAGCTTCTGCTGCCTCAGGTTTCTGCCCTCATCATCTAAAACACTGCAGAATGAAAGAGGGGTTTTCAGGGCTCGCCCATGAGGTGCCAGGATATATCCCAGAGCCCACCCCCAGCACATCATGGCTTCTGGGACTTGGTGAGCACACATAGTAGAGGGAGGAAGGGTGGAGGCTGCCATCTTGAAACCAGCTTGAACCAAAAGGGTTTGAGCTATCACTTTGGAAGCCTCCTAGCACCCCTGTTTCCCCAAGGACTCCCCAGTAAGTATGGGATGAGACCCTCCCCTCAGACCCCTGAGCAGGGCCGGGCTTGATTGAGATCCAGGAGAACTATCCAGAATCATCAGCAACAAGCCAGGCCCAAGGCCAGGCTTCAAACAAACCCACTCCCTCCAGCTCCCTACTGGGATCTCACCAGCCCTTTCCCTCCTTTCCAGCATTCTAGAGGAGGCTGCATCCTCTGGGGCAGACCCTTTCCCCATCCGTTCAAAGCAAACCCCTGGCTTTCCTGATGGGCAGAGTACAGTGCAGACTTTGTTCACTCCCCTTCCCCACTTAAAGAGGGCAGAGGGTCCTCCTCCTTTGGGAGAATGAAGCCAAGAGACCAACCAGTCCCTTGGGGTACAGGGCTTGGGCCACATGGGGGTGTCTGCAAGGTGGACACAACACATCAATGTACAGCCCAGCAACCAGCCACCAGGTCCTTCCCGGGCTGCAGACATGGCACAGGCAGTCCTGGGGACATTGAATCCTTGAGCCCCACAAGTCTTGGGACAGGGAGCCTCATCTCACCCAGACCAGCCCTAATTCTGAGGAAGGCAGAGTACAAGTACGGAGCTGCTAAGTCAAACCGCTTAGCTTTTTGCTAGCCCAAGACACATGCATGAGACCTAGGCCCAAATGCTTTAAAAGCCAAGGTGTGGACAGCTGCATGGGGTGAAGTTGGAGCCTGAGGATCTGAGCTCTGGGAAGCCCCAGGCAGCCCTGGCCCAGTTATTCTGACGCTGAACCAGGCTGTGTGCAGGTATCTGCACAGGCATGCCCAAGTGCATCAGATTTGAGGGAGGCTATAAGGAAGTGTGTGAGTATCTGGTGTGTGTGCACATGCATGCAGACGCCTGTGGAAGAAGTGGGTGTGCTTGTGTGAGGTGAGTTCAGTGTGCATGCAAGGGAGAAAGATGAGGTCACATCACCCTGAGGACAAAGTGAAGCCACTTTCACCTCCTCCTGATGGCTAGCCTTTTCTAGCTGGAACAATCATTGACCTACATGTGCCTTAAACTACTTGCATCTCCAAAGGAGCCAGTCAGAGGATAGTAGGAAGCCCGGTATCACAGACCGCCCACCACCCACCTCCTTCGCCACAATCTATGAGGACTATGCATGTTTTTAACTAGCAAGTGTCCTGCCCACTTGACATCTGGGAAGGTTTCTCCTTGTACTCATGGGCTGCTCTGCATGTCAGAGGAGCCCCAACTGTGATCCGGGGCCGTGTGCAGAACATCCTAATTCACCAAGCCCTCAGCCGCCACAGCACAGGAGAAAACACTGCTCAAGAGCTGGACTTCTAGGCCGAGGTCTTTCTGAAACAGCCCATCTGCCCAAGAGAGCACAGCTGCATTTGGGGCTCCCTGAGGGCATCACCAGGACCACCAGGTCCCTAAATATTCCAGCTGGCTGAGATGGTGAGCATCCCATTGTGGAAGGCACGCATCCAGGCTGGAAGACTACAGCGAAGACTTCTGAAGAAAGGGTTCAGGACCAGAGAGCAAAATGCCTGAGGACCCTGCCAAGTCCGAGAGGCTACAACTCTCCCCTGTCTCTACAGCTCAAGCCAACAGCCTGACTGAATAAGCAAAGTCAAAGCATTTGCCCACAGATGTACTTGAAAGGGTCAGACCAGAACACCACTGTCCACTGCCGTCAGCTGCATGCACAGTGCATACGCATCACAACTTCCAGGACACGCATGAAAAATGCAGTCTCGGCTCTGTACAATGGCCCCTGGCCAACAGAAGCAACAGGGTCTGGAATCCAACAGTGCTCCACTTGCCAAGCTCTGTGCCTGGGCACAGGGCAGCTATAAACTCCACTGTCATGAGCCAGTGGCCTGGCCCCTGTGCGACCTCCACAGGACAGTGCTGGCTTCCCTTTGTGCCAGCAGGAGGGGCCATTCCACAGCTTTCTAGGTTGTCACAAGCCGCTCACACTTTCAGAGGGCAGTGCCAAGGGCAGGGGCAGTCACCTGGGTCATCCCCAGCCCTGGGCTTGGCTGAGCAAGACAAAAAAGATGCCTTCCATGGTGCTGATGATCACATCTAGAGTCATTCAGAAAAGGGGACATCCAGCTGAGAGGGAAGATTCAATCAGCAATGCCACCTCTGGAAATGCTGGGTCACGGCAGCTGCTCAGCTGACAAAAGGTATTTCCAGTCATAGTGGCCTCACTGCCCAATGCCTTTTAATGCCCTCATCTGTGCAGTGGGGGACGTCTTCCTACCATAGGCCACATCCCACTGCTATGGACTTTGCACAGCATGCTGGAGGCAGGAGGCTGCTTTCCACAAAAACGTTACTTTCTCCTCCTCTGCCTCCACTTCCATTTCCTGATGGGGGAGAATGATAAAGAGCCACAGGCTTCGGTAGCACTGATTACCAGGTAAGATTACAGGTGGAAAGGACTTAACCACTGGCCTTCAGAGAAAGATGGATAAGTACAAGGGCTAGGCCTCTGAAAAGAGGTTCCAGAAACCTCAGATATCCCCAGAGTACCTAGAGAGCCACCTACCACCTCACTCGCTAGCAGGCATGTACAAGTACACAGAAGGAAAGGAGCGTGCACAGCTGGGGGGGCGGCCACCGGGGAGAAGCCACCTGGGCCTGGCTGAGCAAGACCCAGCTAGGAGGATCTACAAGAAATCCACCAAAATGGGGAGGCTCGGAGAGTAAGCACGATTCCCAGTAAAGCAGTGTTTCTACGAAAGCTGCAAGGGGACGAGGTGGACCACGATTACCTAGCAGTGACAAGCTTGTACCAGGTGGGTGTTCCTAGCTAACGAAAAGTGCGACAAGTGCGCAGCATCTCTCCCTGGTGAATAACGAAGAATCCCCAGCCAACAGCAGCTGATGCGGAGAACAAGGGCAACAGTGATAGCTGTCTCCAGGGGGAGCAGAACCAAAAGCTCCCCTGGCTTCTCAGCAGGCCCAGCTCCCTTCTCCGCCCCCACCAAGATGGCCCTGCCTCCTCATCTCCACCAGCACCATTCCTAAGGCGTCTTCCTTCCTCACCGCCGCTTCCCCAGCCTGCCTCTTTCTGATGGGCACTGTTCTAGGCTGCACTAAACGATAACCACACAAGGAGACAGTAATGGCTTTTTAATGACTTCAGCTCCAATTATGGAATAACTGCCAAGCTCAGGCTGCCAGCTGCGGCCCCGCCAGGAGACTCAGACGGGAGACAGGGCGCTGATGGATAGGTCTTTCAGCTGACCCTGGAGGCTCCTCCATCACAGGTGCCTTCTGCTGGGGGCCTGAACAGGGAGGCTCAGGAAAGCCACTGGCTCACGAGGGTCAGAGAAACCCAGGCTTCAGTGTCCACCAATCCAGCCGCTCTATCTGGCACCAACAAGGGGGCAGCTTCATCTCCCAGGGAGCCCACCACTCTACATCCCCTCACTTCCCCCACGGCGCCCCACAGATGTCAAAGCATTCAACCACAATTGACAGGAGGCAGGGACAGAAGGGCAATGCTGTGCCCTGGAAAAGAACACACGGCCCACATCCTTAAGCCTGCTTCCTGCCCTCTGTTCACAGACTCTACCTTACACACTCCCAGCTACTCCACCAGTGCTAACCAGAGGCCCAGGGGTCAGGGAATCCAGGGGCAGACCCAACCCTCTGGACATACTTTCCATGTCACTTTACCCTCCCCTCTTCCTGTCCTCATTCTTTCCCCTCAGTCACAGTGGAAGCTACTCCTGCTGGACCCAGGAAACCAGAGACAGGGGCTGTCAGGAGAGTAAAGGCCACCAGGGCATCTGGCTGCAACCCTGTACCCAATGCCAGACCCACGGCAAGTCCAGATCTGTGGCTTCTGTGGCCCAGCAGCTTAATGGGACACAGTGGGAACAGTGCAGCTATAGAAGGGAGAGGACCAAACTGTGCACAGGAGTTCCAGCCGTCCAGGATGGGCCATCTCCATTCTAGCCAGCAGTTCCCAAATTTACCAGGTGCATTAAAACTGCTGGAGGGACTAAGCCCTGACTTGGCTGTTTGGAACTGCTGCGGAACATGCTGCAGAGTCAACCCACTGCTCCCTCTCATTATAAAACAAGTGCCACGGGTGATTCTCATGCTCACCCATGCAAATGTGACCACGAGCCACAGCCGTGATCTCTGAAAAACAAAAAAGCAATCAGGGGGTTGTCACAAGGCTGTTGCCAGAAGTGAAGTGGTGGGCACAACTGCCCAGGGCACCTCTGAGGCCAAACCCAGCAACAGAACTGAAGGAGTCAGGAGTCACATTACTCCCTAGAAAACAAAGTGAGGAACTGGTGGGAGGATCCTAACAAGGGGCAGGAGGAGGGGGAGCCCGGAGACACGCTTAGGTTCAACCTAGGGAAAAACTTAGAAGTCACAGCCATCTGATGGGAGGCCGTGTGACAGGGATGCCACAGGGAGCATCCACTCGGAGAACCAGATGACCTGTAAGGGTCTTCCAGCTTGAAACTCTCCAGTGCTCCAGGAGGCCCCATGGTGATGGAGAGTACTGTATCCCTCAGGTGTGCTTGGAACCCAGGTGTGGGGCTGGGAAAGCCAAGGAAGCCCGAGAGGCTATCCGGGGATGCCCCTTCGATTCAAAGAAGTGGCCATCTTGTCTGTGCTGGGGACACGACCAGGAACCAGATAAATTCCCTGCTCTCAGTTAGTTCATGACCAAGTGAGAGAAACACCAGGCAATGGCCTCAGGACCATGAAGACAAGGGCACTGAGGACAGGGCCACCTCAATCCCACCCAGCATGGTCCTCCAATACCCCGTGGGCCTCAGTCCTTCCTGACTCTCACCACTCCATCTACAACTTATAAAAGGTTGTAAATGGATGAAGGGCATTTAATATTCCTCGAGAACACAGGTAAAGAGAGACTGGCAGAAACAGAAATAATTAGTACTAACAGAAAGAAACAAAAGGCAAAAAAACGATTCCAATTGCTAAGCTGTATAAATTCGATGCCTCCCTTTGAAGTCATAATGTGAGATTAATCCATGATCATTATACACTGAGCCAAAATTACCCATAAGAAGATTATCACCAACTATCATTTCTCTAAAGAAAATAAGCTGGGCCCAGGGAATGCAAGACGTTACCATTAGAGAGGGAGTAAAACCGTCACCAGCAGAACCAGCAAGAAGCCAGCCAACCCCTCTCCCCCACATCGAATGCCAAATTCCAGTTCTGACACGCTGTAACATGAGGGAAGCCTCACACCAGTCAAAGCACGTGCACGCCACCCCTGCCCCCACTCCCATCTGCAACTAAAATGCTTTGTCTGTCTTCTGCCCCAGTTTTCTCTGTGATCAGACAGCATGTGGCTTTGACTGCAATCAGCAGCCCAGTTAATGCAAGAGGCAATTTGAATCTCCTCCTCTCAGCCCAGGTCTCCCATTTTGGAAGTCTGCACCCCAAGTCCAGTGCTTTCTCACGCTCAGTGTGTGCCCTAAAAGACCCCAGCAGGGCAGGGGGGATCCTGGTAACTGTTGACATAGCCTGCCTCCAGCTAGACAGCCCCCCTTCTCTACAACAGAATGAGGAGGTAGGGTGACAGGCATGGGGAAAGCAAGCAGCGCAGGGCTATGAGGGTGGCAAGCTGCTCCTCAGGGCCAGGCATCCAGGGAGGCAGGATTCTACGCTTCAGGGCTGAGTCTGTGGCCCAGGAAAGGAACTGGAGGTGTGGGGGTGACGGGGAGACAGTAGTTGGATCTGGGCTGGGGCAAGTGCCAAATCACTCCTTGCAGGATGCCAGGGCCCTGGGCACCTGCTAGAACACAGTCATTTCCTAGAGACAATTCTACCTTCCTGGGCCACCTTTCCCAGGAACAGGTCTCAGCCATTCCGTTTGAGGCAGATTTTCTCTAAGACCCCTGCATTCTCTCTACAAGTTGCTTTAGTCCCTGGCTCTCTGAGAGAAGCTTCCTAGAACGATGTCTTGGCCTGGCCCAACCTTCAGTTTGCCAGATCCTAAACACACCATCATCTATAAGTGCTGCTCCTCCCACCCTCTTCAGTCCACGGCCACCACCCTGCCGTCTGGACCCACACACACAGGTACTTCCACAGCACCAAGTCTACTCAGCCCACAGGCACTGCCCAGGCACCTCTGCTGTGTGGCTAGAAAAGGTTGATGATACTCTGTGGGGCTGCACTGTCTTCTAGAAGGTCCTCAGCCTACATGTGCCAAGAAAGGCCAGCATCCTCCAGAAACTACCTGGGCTCCAACCTGGACGTCTGTCTGGGGCAGCAGCTCTTCTGAGTCAGCACAGACCCAGTTCCTGGTTCCATGATGGAAACAGCTCCCTGATCCATGTGAGACTGAAGGGTGACTACAGGTTTCTGCAGGAGACCCTGTGGGTGACTTGTGTGTGTGTACACATGTGAGTGTGTTGCTGGTGGTGGTGGGGAGACACACCAAATAACCACAGGAGCTGAGATTAGAGGTAACAACAATGCTCAAGAGAAACCCTGAGTTCCCAGACCACGTGCCTGTTTTCAGAAGGATCTGCTTTTAACAAGCCTTGGGCGGTTTCAGCTGGTTTCCATTTGGGACGCTGTCTGGACAGACTCAGAGAAGAGCCCTGTCAGAACTATTTTCTGTCAGTGACTGGTATGAGGCTCTAACAGAGCGCAGCCTGTGTTACCAGGCAGGTCCTGAGGATCTGATCCTGCTGTCCGCTAGCACATGCACCTGGGTCAGCAATAACACAAGGGGTCTTAGCGGTCCAGCACCCTTTTTACACTTTTTAGTCTCTCTAGGAGGCCTAGAGACAGCCCCGTAGCCCATGGCAACCAAGGAGCCAATGGGTGGCCAAGAATCTGGCGCTGCCATGGTGATAAGCTCCTTTCCTTAGTAATAGAGAGAATGGAGTAGAGTGGATGGGGAAAGACCTGCACCTGTGAGAGGCCCGAAACCATCTCCCCGCCCCCTTCCCACGTAAGTGGGAAAACCCCGTCATCGTTGAGATAGCCCACAGTGCCTGGCAGCAGAGGGTGGTGGGCTTCCCTGAGTGTGCCTGAGTGCTTTTGTGCATGTGAGGGCAGTTCTATGTACTGTGAGCTGGTGTGTGTCCAAGTATAGACCTGCTAGCTAGTGGATTACTCGATCTCTGAAAGAGACTGAGTAGCACCTGTGAGTAAGTAGCAGGTGTCAGTTGTTCTCCAGATACAGGATGTGGACGTGCACCGATACACAGGTATATGCCTGTGTGAGCCCAAGAATTCTTGTGTGTAGACTATACGGGTGCATGTGCACATGACCACTAGTGTGCTCTGGGTTCAGAATAACTGTCTTCACCGATCCATGCTTGGAGAGTGTGAACCAACCAGCAGGAGCGTCTTTGGCCCAAGGCACGGACGTCCTGTGGGTGCATGCGTGCAGATGTATGTGTGTGCGCGCACCCTGGACAGCGTGTGACTGGGGTGCTGGGCCTAGGAGGGGGCTTGGAGCAGTGTGGGCTCCCCCTCCCCAGGCGGCCACATTGTGCTCCCTGACCCAACAAGGCCCCTTCCAACAACCTTGGCGGATAAGCAGGTGGAGCGGGGCAGGCGGGATCAGTCCGCAGGGGCCCTCAAAGTTGAGGGAGGAAAGACCAGCGACTCCAACCCGCGCCCCAGTGCTGAGATAGGTGGGGAGGGCAGCAGTGCCCTGCATCCCGGCCGCGTATCCCCCGCCAGCCTACGTCCCGAGTCGGGAGTGGTGGGCGCCCCGACCAGGCGCCCGCATACCTGTAGGGAATCCAGTCGGAATGCGGTTTGGAAGTCATTTCTCTCGGGGGCGGGGCGGCGGCTGCAGCTCTGGAGGCCGGAGCCCGGTAGGGCCGGCGCGGGGGCCCTGCTCAGCTCCCGGGCCGCCCCGGGCCGCATCCTCCCGGGCCGGGGCGCTGGGCCCCGCCGAGGCCCGCGCTGCACGCCAGGGCCCCGGCTGCTGGCTCTGCGAGAAGCTGCCTGCGCGGCGCGGCGCGGCGCGATGGGCGAAGCAGCGGGAGTGCGCAGGGCGGGCGTGCGCGCGCGTGGAGGCGGGGAGGCCGCCCGCACCGTCCCGCGCCCCTCTGGCGCCGAGGCGGGAGCACTGCGTGGCAGCGGCCGCCCGCGCCCTTCTCCCTCGCCCCGCCCCGCCCCACGGAGACCCCACCCCCGGCCAGCTCTGAGCCTGCGGAGCGCCTTTGCCCCCTCCTCCGAAATCACCGCGATCCCTGCTCCAATCGCGCGCCCGCGCCGGCGCCCAGCCTCAGTCTCGTCCTCAGTGAAAAGAGGATCACTCGAACACCTCCCTGCATACTTGACCTACCTGTCTCCGCTGTAGGATGGGAAACCGCTGGGCGGATTTGGCGGGGACAGGGACTGCGCCGGGGGCGCGGATGGAGGAGGAATCCAGTCGTGCAGGAAGAGGTGGGGGAACCTCCGGGCCGAAGCGTGGAGGCTGGCCTTCCCTCACCCCCGAGTTCCCACACCCCCGCCTGGGGAACCCTCTCTGTCTTTGGGTTAAGTAAAGGAGGTATTTCCTCAGCTGTGGCTCCCTCCCATCTAAGCTATAGATGGGAAGGGGAGCACTTACTGTCTATTGCATTCCCCGCCCTTGCAAATTTCTAATATTTAATCTCCACAATAGCCTTGAGAGACAAACATCTTATCCGCATACCCAGAGAATAGGAATACTGAGATGTCCAAAGCCATAAAGCTGGGAAGTGGTGGATCCTAAATTGTTCTGTGATCTGTGTCCTCCAAAGCCCTTCCTAGGGGGCGCAGTTAACAGGAGGCAAAAACCTCTACAAAGATCATCTGAAAGTCTCTGTGCACTGAGGAAGTCCTGACTGTGACTAGGATCAGCTTGAACGCAAGGCATGGCACACCGAGAAGGCAGAGGACCCAGAGCAGGGCAGGTGGAAGCAAGGAGCAGCAGGCTGAGGGGTCACCAGGGCCTGCATGTGGAGCAGATGATCAGGGAGAGGTCTGCAGAGGGGCACGGTCCCCACACACCCATGGGCGTCTTCATGTGCATCCTGGATTCTGCTGCACCAACTGCGCCAAGGAGAGTGCTGTGCGGGGATCTTCTCATGATAGGCCATCAGGACGGCCCCACAGAGAGTGTGAGAACAGCCAAGTGGGCTGAGGGAGGGGGCTCATCCTGCTGCCCTGGGGCCACAGCCAGACCCCCACCCCAGGACTCTCCGAGCCCTTCAGCCTTGCCTTCTCTTGCCCATTAATTATAAAACACAATAACCGTGATATGTGGAATATTCGGTGAGTGTCAGGAGCTGTGTCAGGTGCTATGTATGTAACTCGTTTAATCCTCTCAGTCACCCTAGAAGGTAGGCACCATTATCATACCCGTTTTACAGCAGAGGAAACTGAGTCACAGAGAGGGCAAGGATCTTGCCCAAAATCACACAGCTGGTCAATGATAAAGCTAGCATTCACACACAAATGGTCTGGGTCTACAGCCCTTACCCTCAGCCTCCTTTCTGCCTATCACAGTTCATGCAGTGTACACACACACCCCTACACACATGCACACACACACATACAGCCTCTCTCTCCAGGCTTCTGGAGCTCAGGACAGGTCAGATCCATCTCTGTCTGGCACAGCACTGATGCTCTCTGAATCAGGTTATTTACCAACCTCCAAGAGCTATCACTGTCACTGGGGACAGAGAGCAAACAAAATGAAACACCTGGGAGTGGGGTACAGGAGGCAGAAAACAGGGCTGTTTTGGTGCCTGCTAGGATGCTTGGCTTGGCCTCTGTTGGCATCCCAGGAAAAGCAGCAAAGATTGGTCCCTACCCTGGAGGCCACAGCAGAGCAGCAATGCATTGTCCCAGAGGCCTCCATCCTTCAGGACAGAACCTTGACTAGAGGCCAGAAGCTTTGACCCCTGGAGGCCCCACCCTCCAGGCCACCCCTTCCTGAGTTGAAGTTAGTAGCTACCGCGTCAGACACAACTAGGGTCTAAAAGATTTTTCCCTTCAAGAATCTGAAGCTGTTTTCCTCCCTTTATTTCCAAATTACCTGACATCTTAAAGCAATCAGAATTAAGTTGGAAGGTCTCAGGAGCCTGGAGTAATTGAATCTATTAAATAGACACTTTAGGCTCTGTCCTAAGGGAGCAAAATCTGGAGGCAGAGTGAGGTGCAGAAGTAAGATGGCTTTCCAAGTCTCTTTCTGCAGAAGTTACGTATGCACATGGGATGTGGGGCAACCGTAGGACTGAGTGCCAGTGTATGCATAAGTGTGAGTGTGTGTACATGGGAGGATGTATGCATGGCATGTGAGGGAGCCAGTGGGACTGAGTGCCAGTGTATACAGTATGTGTGAGTGTGTATATGTGTGCGTGTGTGTGTGTGCATGGGACATGAGGGAGCCAGTGGGACTGAGTGCCAGTGTACACATGAATATGAGTGTGTATGTATGTTCATGTGTGTCTGCACATGGGATGTATAAGAGTCAGTGGGACTCTGTGCAGTGTATGCATGAGTATGTGTGTGCGCACAGGAAGCGGGGTGGGGGGGACAGTAGGACTGTTTCAGTGTACGCAGAAGTGTGTGTATGTGTATGAGAGATGGCCCTGCAGTCGGAACAAGACTGCACAAGAACATTTGTTGGATGGTGTGTGTGCAAGGGAATGTGTGTGCTTCTTTGAGATCTATGGAGTGCATGAGCGTTCACATTCAACTCAGAATGCATGCATGATGGGTTTTTCCACTCAAATGGCTTCCGTGGTTGACATTTTAAGTTTATGCCCTTGGCTCCCATCAAAAAGCTACTCCAGAAAGTCATATGATGAATATTATACTAGGCCATGGTAAAAGTTAGATTTTTACAACTGAACTGTAACAGTGACCCTTGAAGAAGGGCATAAGCTTTTCAAATGTAGCCCCAGGAACAACGTTATCTCAACTGAAACACCACCACACTGCAATCCCAACATGCCTCTCTCACCACCTGCCCAAATCCTGCAAGAGTAAGATACCTGCTATGAATTTAAATCATTCTGTTTGCATTTTAGGCATTTTCAAACATGGTGATGATTTGTGAGGGGGAGTGAAGGAACGCATGGAGACTGAAGTGGCAACAGAGACCCTCATATCTGCCACCTGAGCCTGAGGACCCCAGGGCCAGCCCCCCCTCAGCAGGATCAGTTCACCTAGGGAAGAAGGTTAGCATTTTGGCACTTAGCCACCTACGTGGGGTCTTATATGTGCTATAGTTAATGTGATGGTTTTATTGAGTGTGGGCTACCTCTAGTCAATTCTGGAAGCAAAAGGATATGAATGATAAATGATATCCATGCAGATTGGGCCCTGCCCGGTGGCCTGGCATTGTGACCTTGCAGTCTGAGGAAGGCAATTCAAATCAATCAAACATCAACTAGTCCCTCAAAGGCGGATGCAGGGCTGCAGTGCCCTTGGTGGGGTCAGGTGCATGGCTGCTCTCAGGGAGCTTTCAGTTCAGCAGGGGAGACAGGAAGAAATAGTGACTGTACCCCGCATTAAGGTGTTGGTGTTACAGCACGGGCGTACAATGGGCTGGGGGTGAGGGGTGTAGAAAAGAGGCAGTCAATGGAAGTCCCTGGAAGGGGGGCGGTCAGGGTAGGACAAGCCTTCCCAAGAGTAGAAAAGGATGATGGTTGTATTGAGCCCTGAAAGATGAATAGGATTTTGATAGGCTGATAACAAAGGAAGGGGGAAATTTAACAGTTACTGCGATTCTACAATTGACCAGGCACTGTGCTAGGGTCTTTTACCAAAGGGCATTACAGACAGAGCTGATGACATGAGCACAGTTATGGAGACACGAGAGTACATGCCCAATGCACTTGAAAGCCAAGCTGCAAACCAGCATGGCACCATGAAGGTGAAGGCTTCGGTGTGGCAGGAAATGGGCCTAGAAAGTTAAGGCAGGGCCAGATCATATGCTGTCCTGAACATCAAGCTAGGGAGTCTGCAATTATCCTATAGTTTGGAAATATCCTATAGACTGTTCTCAGGATGTGGTTCCCAATGGGGGACCCCTAGAGGGTTTTAAGCCAAGAATAATCTGCCCAGATATAACCTTTAGAAAGAAATAATTGGGAGCAGAATGAGGATTGAGGAAGGGAGACAAGGCTAGCGACATGGAATACTGCTAGACAGCTATGAGTAAAGTCCAGGACAAAGATAAGCCGTCCCTAAAGCAGAGTCAAGTGCCATTTTGAAGCTGTGGGTACACATCATGGCAAGACAGTAGCATAAGTATGGGTGGCCAGATAAGGCCCTCTGAAATTCCCATTTAAATAACTGCAGCATATACAAAGACTCTTGCACCACGGTTAATGACTGACACAAATAGGCTTACGTCGTCTTTGAAAAATATGTAGGTCAACCACTAGTAAAATTAAAAACAGTATGTCTATTTTCCAAATCACTGCTGAAAATAATAGCAAATAATTTCCACACACTCACACACAAGCATAATCTATAGGAAACATAAAATGCATAGGGCATAAAACAAAGTAATAGGAATAAAAGCAGACAGAATGGTTATGAGGTGAACGTAACTAGAGAGGCTGTGAGCCTGGGTCACACACAGCTATCATTTGTTTAGTGCATGCTCTATGCCAGGCATTCCTCTGTGTGTTTCATAAAGACAAATACGGCAATGGGGGGGATGAGATGGGATGCTTCTGGTTCAGGCTCCACTTGGGGCATCAAATGAACAGATACCACATTCCAAAGTGAAGTGGGATACACCTCTTGGAAAAGAGGTGGTGAAAACCTAAGTCTGTGCCTTTAGCTGACACCCATCTCTAATACATACAAAATAGGAGAGGCTGAAAAAAGGGTTATTGAAGGTTTAGAATTAATTTCAGAGAGAGCCTTTGTGGGTCCTGTGATCCCTAGTAAGTGGGAGTGTTGCAAAGTGCTATCACCTTCACCTCAAAGCCAGAGAAGACCTTTAAGTTGCTTGATATGTGACCACAATGGTCTTGGTGCCACAGTGGACAAATCCAAAGAGCAGCAAGAGTGCTGTTGCTTTGGCATCAACCCTTGCTCCCTGGTTTGCAGGGCAAAGCACATGTGAGTGTCTCTTGTGGACAGAGGTGGGACCCAGCAAGACAGCCAGATGTGATTGTCTTAGAGCCACGCCAAGATGGCTCCTCTATGGGAGGGGGTGACACCAAGGGAGACCAAGTTTCCCAGAGCCTGAGAAAGAAGCCATGGGATCGGCTATGGGGAGAGAGTATCACCTTCATCAAGGGAGGTGTGGGATGAGACTCCAGCGATGGGGTGAAATACCCCCATGAGACAGAGTGTCCAGAGATCAACATGACACCAACTCATCAGAGTACAGTCACTGAAGATCTTTCCCACCCCTCTCCTCTCCCACCACCCTCCCCGTCCACCTTGGACCCTGGAAAGGGTCGGAACCGTCACGTGCAAGCTCCCCACAGGCAGCTGGCCTGCAGCAGACTGTGCTGGGAAAAAGATGGTGTAACTCTGATGTTTTAAGATTTTTTTTTTTAATTACAACAGACAGAATGCATTAATTACTAACAAGACAACCTCTGGTTACCTGAAAATGGCCAGAAAAGTCATGGGACTTACCCTAAATTTAATATAATTTTAGAGGGGAACACAGCCCTATAGAGTAAATTTAAAGAGACTGTGGGAGGCAAAAACAAAGTTTGCTTTATGATTACATCTCATGAGTCATGCCTATGCCTATTTAACTTAACAAATACACATGACTTCTCCCATTTAATCCTCAGAGCAACACAACAAGGTGGGTACTGTTATTATCCCCATTTTACAGAGGAAGCAGCAAAAAGGTCATACACAATCTGCTGAAAGTCACACAGATAAGAAGATTTAAGTTCAGATTCAAATTCAGATTCAGGCAGATGAGCGTTGTAGAGCCCAGAGATCGACCTTTCTCCAGAGAAAACCAGATGATGAGCGCCTTAGCCCTTTGACTCATTAATTCCTGTTCTAGAAAACTAGCCAAAGGAAACGGAAAATGAAGTCAAAAGTTTATATACAAAGATACTGATGGAAACTTTATGGCGAATAGGGGAAATTGGCTGGGGGAAGATAAACAAAATGTCTATTAATTAGGACTCCATTAAGTAAGTAGTCAAATGTTCACAGGATGGATCACTAAGCATCCTTTATGGGGAATTTTTGTTTTTAAGAGAGAGGGTTGCTGGGCACGGTGGCTCACGCCTGTAATCCCAGCACTTTGGGAGGCCAAGGTAGGCAGATCACGAGGCCAGGAGTTCAAAACCAGCCTGGGCAACATGGTGAAACCCTGTCTCTACTAAAAATACAAAAATTAGCCGGGCACCTGTAATCCCAGCTACTTGGTAGGCTGAGGCAGGAGAATCACTTGAACCTGGGAGTCAGAGGTTGTAGTGAGCCAAGGTCTCGTTCTTATACTCCAGGCTGGAGTATAAGTGCTGCTATCATAGCTCACTGTAGCCTTGAACTCCTGGTCTCAAGTGATCCTCCTGCCTCAGCCTCTGGAGTAGCTGAGACTACAGGTGTGAACTACCACACTTGTCTAATTTTTTAAAGTCTTTTGTAGAGATGAAGTGTTGCTGTGTCACCCAGGCTGGTCTTGGACTCCTCGGTCGAACAATCCTGCCTCAGCCTCCCACAACGCTAGGATTCTAGGTGTGAGCCATCACACCCAGCCTTATAGAGAATTTTTAATGACAGAGTAACAGACTTATAAGACAGGATACAACATTTCAGGCAAGTATAACACTCTATAAAAAAGCCCCACCAGCTGACACATATGTGGTCTCATACAGAGTTGCTTAGGGTGAGAGACACAGTCCAGGCGCTTCAGCTTTGCCGCCCCAGGGACCGCATTCTCTATTCCAGGCGGCCCCTTCTTCCAGGTGCTCAGACCTCCTATTAGCTCCAGCTTTGGCCCCTAAGACCTCCTAGTGACCCCTGAACAGCACAGACAACATCTCCACCCCCAAGAGAAGACAGACAATAAACACACACTATTGGTACAAATATAGTTTTGGTAAAAAAAAAAAAGTAATAATATTTTGTAATGCCTTACGGGTTGCCATATCCTCAATCACCTAGTGTAATATGGTGTGTCACTAAGACAACAGCCAAGTGGCTGCACTCTACTGCCCGTGGGTGCAAGAAACACATGCGATTCTTAGCCTGGTTATTTATCTTGGAAGGGAGCAGAGGAAGAGCAGGAAGGATGCTGAACCGTGATACCCACTCTGTACTCATTCTGAGGCATCTGCTGCTTGCTTCCTAAGCAGGGAGACCCAGGGCTGGAGGACAGTGTCCCTGACTGGGGAAGCTTCTGTTCCCAGGAAGTCCTCTTGCCCATTTGCCCACAGGGCATCTAAGCTCAGCTCTCTGGGGAGCAGAGGCTGAGAATATAAATAGAAAGAGTGGCTCTCAGGCTGAGCATTCAGGCCCCTGTGCTCCGTCTCCAGGAGGGGTCTGTTTCACCAGCGTTATTGGATTTGCAGATAGGCAACAAGGAATTAAGCTGATCAGGAAGAGAGGGAGAGAGCTCTCATTTATTCATAAATGCAGGATTTATCTAGCAGAGCCCTCTCCTTTGTCAAACAGAGAGCCATTTCCTTTATATCCTCCAGCAAAGAACATTTTATTTGTAACCTTTCAGAAAAGCCTATGAGGTGGTGTTTTTTTAACCTGTTTTTCTCCCTGCTTTAAGAAAACCATGATTATTTAAAATGTGAACTGCATATTAAATAATCCTATTCTGAATTCACAAACCCATCTCCGCAGCAAGAGGAATCAGTCCCTGAAATGCAATTTAAACTCTTTGAAAAGTTTATCGCTCCCGACCGAGGAACTTTTTGCTCTATGACCCTTCCCTTTTGCTGCTGCTGATTCTTAAATACCAGACTCTAGAGCCACTGAAGAAGCGGAGTCCCAAAAAGTCATTTATGGGATTGAAATCAAGCTGTGGGCTCGGTTTTCCAGACTCTGAAGTGGGGATAAAGGTTCCAAGACCTATAGAGGCAGCAGCTGTAGAGGAAAGAGCGCCAGTGCCAGGTTCCAATCCTGGCTAGGTTGCTAATGTCCTGTGTGACCTTAAATGAGGATGTCCCCGTCTCTGTGCTTCATGAAAGTCAGAGAGTAGGACTATCTCTAAGACGACTCTCAGCCCTAAACTTTCTCTGATATTTTGACTCTTTACAGCAGGGCTGTTAGAGGACAAAAGAAGATTATAGTTTGCTCCACTCTGAAATAAGGTGAGAATTCTTGCTTTACTGTTTTTTGTGTTAGCATTCTTGTATTTATATAAGAAACACAGCAGTGAAAACACACGAGACTTAGGGGAGCTGAATTCTTATCTTCTCTGTGCTGCTAACTCACTGGGTGACCAGAGCCCACGCTGCCCAGGCTTGCCTAAGTTTCCTCATCTCTTTAGCGCAGACAACGTACGCCTTGCCTACTGCACAGTGTGTGAGGCTGAACTGAGGAGCGTGAGCCTGTGAATGCCGTGCTGGAAGTCCAACGCACCATAGAGATGGGACAACATTTAGTATTTTGAGCTCCCACTCATTGAGCCCTCACACAGGGCCAGCACTGTGCTAAGCACTCACTTGTATTATCTCATTGATTGCTGGCAGCTCCCCTAGGAGCTATTATGCAGAAGGAAGCAGAAGCACTGTGGGTGGTCACAGCAGCAAGGGTTTTACTCAGCCTCGCCAAGTCTGCGCCATGGGGCCTCTCCACCCACCGCAGATGAGGGCGAGAACAGGTGGTCCCACCACTGCTGCCCTGCCTGGGCTCTAGGAGGGAGGAAGCGGGGAAGGGAGAGGGCCCCTTCCCCCTCTGCCATCTCCAAGCTGAGCTCTGGCCCGGAGGAGGCAATGTGCAAAGACTCCTTCTAGGCCTCATCAAGTGAGATCATGCCCAGGGGTGGTGGGGCTGCGGGGCAGTACCCAGCTCTTCCTCCTTCCACCTCTGCGTCCTTTGTATCGCTGTGTCTCTCTCCCGACCCCTGGTCCAATCACAGCCCACCTGCTCTTCACATCTCTGTGTCTGCTGAGCTGTCACCACCCTCCCCACTGCTGCAAAGTGGCCCCTTCCTGTACCTCCCTACCCCGAGGAAGGCATGAGTGCAGCCCTGAGGACAAGGGCTCAGCAGAGCAGGACAAGGCCCTGGGATTTGGAGCTGGACACCTCATGCCAAGTGGCCCTGTCCCAGCCCTTGCACTTGTGAGGATTTCTGGGGTCTCCCTGGAGACAGGCAATTTGGGCTGGCCCTCAGATGGATTTCAGAAGTCTCCCTTCCCCAGTGGGAAGGGCCTCGGGCCACTGTGTGTTCCTCTATCTCAGGTCATCCTCTGCTCTGCCCCAGCCTCCCAACCCCTGCCCTGAACACGCCCCAGCTCTCTATGTCATGCGCGGCTCTCCACATCCGCAGCTCAGCCTGCCTGTTCTGAACTGTGTCCCACTCCATCCTCGTGGCTCTGACAGACAACCAAAGCAGTTTGGTGAAGGACAGGAATCTCATACGAAACTTCCCTTGCCCCTTACAGGTGACCAGACATTTGCTGACATTGTAGGCCCATGTTCTCACTTGATCTGAAAACACCATTCGTGTCTTGGTTGTCAGGAATCCTGAGTTGAGGTCTCCGTCCTCGGCCTCTTTTATGACCATAGACAAGTGCCTTCCCAATTTTCTTGGCTTCACTGTATCAGTGTATAAGATGAGGGGGTTGGATTAGATAAGGTCGAAGGCACCCAACATCACTAGAATTCCATTATCAAGAGCACCATCTGAAAATTTACATTGAAAGGATATACATTTCTCACCTCCCACTCCCACTGCCCTGGGAGAGCCGAGTAGAGAACACTCAGGCTAGGCTTACCCCTACGAAAAAGGCATGATGAGCACAGACCCAGCCCTCACCCAGCCACACACCCAGAAGACAGATGGCAGCGCAGGATGCACTCCGTAAGTGGGTCTAAAGTCCCGCCCACCCTCTCCGTGAAAAAGAGTCGAGCTGATGAGTGCTTAGGAACAATTCAAACAAGCTCTGCCATGAACCACCTGTATGCCTTGGGCTGTCCTGGGGACTTAACAGTTAATATATGTAAACCACTTAAAACAGGCGGTATGAGTTAGCTGTGGTTACATAATGATCTGCACCCCCCTCTCCCTCTGGCCCCCCTGCAGTCTGTTCTCACATGGCAGTGAGAGTGATTTTTTCATAATACAAATCTATCCTTGCACCTGCTGCTTCAAATCCTTCACTGACTTTCCTTGCTCACAGACCAAAATTTTAAAAAGTTCCTACAAAGCAATCAAGGTTCTGGTCTGTAGCTATACTGGTGTGCTTTTAGAGAAGCCAGGCCTTCTTCACCTTTGCAGACTTTTGGGTCTGGAATCCACCTCCCATCCCTGCCCCGCAGGCCGAAGCCCAAAGGCTGAGACTGAAGTTCCGGTTCAATGGGGACAGAGGAGGGCCCAACTACTTGTATTTCTTTCAAGTTCCTGAGCGGGGCATTGATGAGCAGTCATTAGTCTATGCTAGAAAGGAGGACTCAGGGTTTATATTATTGCAAATGATCTACTGTACTGGACCTGAGAAAACGAAAGGGAATCAACAAGAAAATCCCAGAATCAGAAAGTTCAATAAAGTTGCCAGATAAAAAGATGGAAAAATAGCCAAGAACGTTTCTATATAAGACGATAATCATTTGCAAAATGAAAATGAAAAAGATCTCATTTACAATGGCACAAGACTACATCTAAAAGTTTTAAAATAATATCGACGAGACTGTTTTGTGATTCATATAAAGAAAATTATAAAATGTGATTGATACTTATAAAAAGAATTTGAAGAAATGGAGATTCCTAATATATTTCTATATAATAGGAAGACTATTTTAAAGACAGTAATTCTTCCTAATTGAGACTTCATTTAGTTCAAAGCAAAATTCCAAGGGGATTCTGAAACTTGATAATGTACAGAGATTTTTTTATGCTTCCCTGTGGTGACGTTTTAAGGAAAGGAGGGCGAGCCCCAAGATGGTTTGTGAACATAGGTTCTGTGATAAGAAAGCCAGCGTGGCCATGTGGACTTGCTGGCTAGTGCCGATCAGCAACACCACCTCCATCATCCCGTGAGAGTGTGCCCACATGGTGCAGGCATCCTGCCCCACATCCCAGGATGGCAGATGAGTGGGGCAGCAGTGAGAGGTTGGGGTAGTCAGGGCATTGGTGCTACCACTACTCTCTTTTTCTTTTTTTTGCCTATTTCTCTCAATCGATGGCCGTTTTTTCCATTTTCAGAGCCATAAGTTAAGAGTGCCCAATTTGGCCAGGCACGGTGGCTCATGCCTATAATCCCAGCACTTTGGGAGGCCGAGGCGGGCAGATCACAAGGGCAAGAGATCAAGTCCATCCTGGCTTACATGGTGAAACCAGTCTCTACTAAAAATACAAAAAATTACCTGGGCATGGTGGCACGCACCTGTAGTCCCAGTTACTCGGGAGGCGAGGCAGGAGAATCGCTTGAACCCGGGAGGCAGAAGTTGCAGTGAGCCGAGATCGCACTACTGCACTCCAGCCTGGGCAACAGAATGAGACTCTGCCTCAAAAAAAAAAAATGAAAAAGAGTGCCCAATTCAACTGACCTATGTGGATGCCCAGGTTTAGAGCAGACTGGGATAAGCTACTCATGTGCCCCTAATTCCTCTAGATAACCCAGGTATAGATCATCTGGAAGAAAAAAAACCAAAAAACAAAAACAAACAAAACAGGTAAGAAAAGCAAAGACAATTCTGATAATGGCAAATGAGAGAAGGACCAATCCCATTAGATCTGAAAATACACAGCTACAACAACTGAAGCAGTTTGGTGACAGACAGGAATCTCATGTGAAACTTCAATGGAAGAAAAGAAGGAACCCAGAAATATACTCTAAGTACTTAATTTCTCTACAGGAATGTAAATGTTAATTACCCGCCCCCCAAAGAATAGTGGATTTAAAAATGAGAGCGCAAAATCATTATGACAAACGTGTAACATGAAGTGTCCTGTGGTTATCTGGAAGGGGACAAAGAGAGGTTCTGGAGCTACGAGACTGGGCTGAGTTTCAGAATAAGCAATTGTTGTTATTGTAGTAGGTGGTTTGTGTAGAGAAAAAGCAAAGAAAAGATGGAATGGTTCAGCAAAGCAGAAAGTACACCGGGCGGGAAGCCAGAGGTCTGAATTCTAACCACAACTCCTCCCTGCGGAATGGTCGTGAGCTAGGTCTTTTTCATTTCTGGGCTTCACTCCAGCATTTCAAAGATAAAGAATTAACACAGATGACCTGCAGCGGCCCTTCCTGCTCAGCCTTCTGGGATTCAACGATCATTCCCCGTGTGTGGTTTCTACAGCAGGACTCGATAGGAGGGCAGAAAGAAACTCAGATCTTTCCTGCCCCAAATGGTGGAGCGACCTCATAGGCTGGCTCTGTTCACTTCAGTACTGAGGCTCACGCTGCACCCAGCCCCATCAGTCACGGGGACCCAGAGATGACTAACACAGGGCACTGGCCTGTGAAGATCATGGGTTACTGGAGGACACAGATGGACACAGACAACAAACAATAATCCCAGGCAGTATGAAGTCAACCCAGCCAGAGGTGAAGACCCGTGGGGCACAGCAGAGAGCGCAGAGGAGTCTGGCAGGGGACCAGGCAGGGCTTTGCAGCAGAGGCAGCCTTTGAGGCTGGGTATTAAAGGATACAGAGCTCACTAAAGGTAGGCGGGCGAGGGAGCCACGGGGGGAAGGAAAAACATTTGGGTGGATGGCCTGCCTGGCTGTAACAAGGTCTAAGATAAGGTCTGAGGTACCCAACATCACTAGAGTTCCATTATCAAGGGCCCCATCTGAAAATTTACATGAAAAGGATATACATTTCTCACCTCCCACTCCTACTACCCTGGGAGAGCCCTGTAGAGAACACTCAGGCTAGGCTTACCCCTACAAAAGCGGGGAATGAGTAGTGGAGAAGGGTCTTGGAGAGGTTACATGGGACTGGGGAAGTTGGTCTGGAACATGGCCAGTCTGTAACAGTGGGAAATCGCAGGGCTGCAGGTGGCATTGGGGAAGTGGTCCTGCCTGTGAGGGAGGGGATCCTAGGCAGCCCTGGCAGCAGGATCTGCGGTGAAGCCAGAGGGAGGCAGAGACACCAGTGAGCAGCTATTCAATAGCTCAGGGCAGAGCGGCTGGCGTGGAGGAGGGGCCTGGGGTGTATGGTAGAGTTCAGGCAAGCCTCCGGGACCTGAGGCAGGACAGCACACCGGAGGCCAGACTGCCTGGGCTCTGCCCCTGACTAGCTTTGTAACCTGGGGCTGTTTAACCATTTCCACCTCAGTTTTCTCATCTGCAAACAATTGGAATGCTTTTTAAGGACATCAAGGCGTCCACGATTTAATAAATAAAAGCTTTTAGCATGGTGCCTGCACTAAGTGCTCTATTCCTGCTGGTGGCGATGAAGATAGAAGAGCCTGTTGGAGGGAAAGGGGTCTGGGCAGTGACTCCTCAGGGAACCCAGTGGGAATAGCAGGCTTGAGAAGGGGTTGGGCATGTGAGTTACTGTTCAGATGTGCCAGTTTTGAGTGTCCGCAGGCCACCCCATTCCAAGTGACTGGAAACGTGCATCTGGAGCTTAGGGAGAGAACACGTGAGGAGAGGGAAATTCAGGAGTCCTGAGCTTGGAAGGAGGCTGAGGCAGAAGCATTTGCCTATTTCTCTCAATCAATGGCTGTTTTTTCCGTTTTCAGAGCCAGGAGTTAAGAGCGCCCAATTCAGCCGGGCACAGTGGCTCACGCCTATAATCCCAGCACCACTACCATACGAAGGGGAAGGTGCGGACTCAAGGAGAGGAGGGCTAACAGCAAAGACTTGAGTGAGTGGCTGTGGAATCCAGAACAGAAGCTCCTTGAGGACAAGGGTTTCACTGTTTTACTCCCTGCTGTATCCCCAGTGCCTAGGACAGTGCCTGGAACAAAACAGGAGTTCAGTAAACATTTGTTGAGTGAATACATGAGGAGACTTTTTCCTGTCATTCACTCTAAGCATTTTCTCAGGCACAAAATAATAACAGTAGCTAACATTTATTAAATGCTTACCCTGTGCCAGGTACCATGCTAAAAGCATGTTGTTTGGTAGAAAAACCCCTACCTCTCCCCTCCCTCTTGATCTCCACATCCGGGAGACCGCCTATAGACCTCAGTCCGCCTGGTAACACTGAGCAACCAATCATGGCCCAGCCTTAGCCCGCCAAAGCTGAGCCAATCCCCATACAAC
>CAUYLG010014102.1:0-12719 GCA_963573385.1 Cacajao melanocephalus | reverse complement strand
CTCTGGTCTTTCTTTTTCTTCTGTTCTGTTAGGAAGCATTTCTGGTCTTTCAGGAGGTATCTTTTTAAGTTCATGTTTTCTCTCAATGGTACCTGTCCCTTGTTTGATGACAGGAGCGGATGGAGGCAGTGGTTTCTTGGGTCTATTCCCTTCCTTTTCAAAGTCCGGTGGAAGTAACTTCACGAAGTTATCGGGGAACACGCCTCATCTGCCGTTCAGCTCTCCTTCCCACCAGCCTACCTCAATGTAGTCCTTACTGATGAGAGTGACTTTATCTCCTTCTTTGATTGTCATTTCATCATTATTCTGTGCCTCATATGGAAATGCTACTTTGCAGTAATCCTTGCTCTTTGTCCTGCTGTCCATTTCTGTTTTCGAGGAGTCTGGAGTTGCCGGAGTTGCAGGTAACTTCTTCCCAATAGTGTTTTCCACCAGCAGAAAGTCATTTTCTACTTCAATTGATCTTGGTCTGTTTGATTGACTTGTCTTTGAAAATGTTTCCAAAGCCCACTTCTTTAATGTTTTTGGGCTGGATTGCTGTAGTCGCCACTGTCCCGTCGGCACCTTCAGACTTGGTGTTGTTTGAGTCACCCCCATCACTCTCAGAGCCTGTGGTTTCCCTTAAACTTGACATGGACAGATGCTCATCCTGGGAAATGCCAAGCTGATCTGACTACCCTGACAACTCCTTGATGAAGTTGGAAGGAAACATTCCAGTCTTCCGGTTGAGAACATGGGAGTTGGAACGAGGTTGCAGAAAAATAGGAATGCTTTTATGTTCTTGGTGGAAACATAAATTTGTTCCATGATTGTGGAAGACAGTGTGGTGATTCCTCAAATTTTAGAACCAGAAATAGCATTTGACTCAGCCATCCTATTACAGGGTATATACCCAATGGAATATAAATCATTCTATTATACAGACACATGCATGTGTATGTTCATTACAGCACTATTCACAATAGAAAAGACATGGAATCAACCCAAATGCCCATCAATGATGAACTGGGTAAAGAAAAGATGGTGCATATACACCATAGAATATTATGCAGCCGTCAAAAGAAATGAAATCAAGTCCTTTGCTTGATTTCATTTCTTTTTCTGGCTGCATAAAAAGATGTGGATGAAGCTGGAAGCCATTATCCTCAGCAAATTAACACAGGACAGAAAACCAAACACCATATTTTCTCACATATAATTGGGAGCTGAGCAATGAGAACACATGGACAAGAGGAAAGGAACAATACACACTGGGGCCTGTTGAGGGTGGGCAGTGGTGGCGGGAGCATTAGGAAAAATAGTTAATGCATGCCGGGGTTAATACCTAGATGATGGGTTGATAGATGCAGCAAACCACCATGGCACATGTTTACTTATGTAACAAACCTGCACATCCAGCACCTGTACCCTGGAACTTAAAATTAATTAAATTAAAAGACAAGCTTAAAACATTAATGAAAAACAATTAGATTTTAAAAAGCCAATTAGATTAAAAAAACAATTAGATTAAAAAAATAGTTTTAAAAAAGTTATAATTTTGCTTTTAACATATATGCAAATCCTTTAATACTGCTCCCTTTCAGAGGTGCAGCTTAATTCTCTCTCTTGAGTGTGGCTTGGATTTAATGATGCACTGCTGCTATGGCCTGGCTCTGTGTTCCCATGCAAATCTCATCTTGAATTGTCTTACGAATTGTAATCTGACATATTGGGGGTGGGACCACATCAGAGGTGACTGGATCATGGGGACGGTTCCCCTATGTTGTTCTAATGATAGTGAGTGAATTCTCATAAGATTTGATGGTTTTATTAGGGGCTTTTCCCTGGTTCACTATGCATTTCTTTCTTCTGCCACCATGTGAAGAAGGACGTGTTTGCTTCTACTTCTGCCATGATTGTAAGTGTCCTGGGGCAGCCTCCTCAGCCATGTAGAACTGTGAGTCAATTAAACCTCCTTTTCTTATAAATTACCCAGTCTCAGGTATTTCTTTATAGCAGTGTGAGAATTAGCTGATGCAAATTCTAACTGATAGAGTAATGATGACATAACAGTTTGTCACTCTGGGTGTAGAAGATAAAAGTCACTGTGGTTTCTACTTTCTCTCTCTCTCTCTCTCTCTCTCTCTCTCTCTCTCTCTCTGGGATCATGAGCTCTGGGGAAAGCCAGCTGCTGTCCCATAAGCTGCCCTGCAGGAAGGTCCATGTGGCTAAGAACTGAGGACTTCTGGAACCAGACAACAAGAAACCAGGCCTTTTCCAACAGCCATGTGACTGAGCCATGTTTCATGTGAAAATCCTCAGCCCCAGGGAAACACTCAGATGATGCAGCCCTTGGCTGACAACTGGACTACAACCTTGTGAGATGCCCTGAGCCAGAAGCACTTAGGGAAACCTCTCCTGGATTCCTTACCATTGGAAACTGTGGGGGATGACAAATATCTGTTGTTTTGACTTGCTACGTTTTGCATAATTTGTTATGCAATAGTAAATAACTAACAGATTTTCACAAGAGAGGATAGATTATTACACATTAATTTGCCTATGCTCTAAATTTGTCATCATCAATCTTGTTATTTTTAAGACAGTGTCTCGCTCTGTTACCCACGATGGAATGTAGCGGCATGATCACCATGCACTGCAGTGTCAACCTCCTGGGCTCAAGGGGTCCTCTGACCTCAGCCTCCTGAGTAGCTGGGATGACAGGCATGAACCACCATGCCTGGCTAATTTTCTAATATTTTGGCAGAGATGGGGATTTGACCATGTTTCCCAGGCTGATCTTGAACTTCTGGAGTCAATGGATCCACCTTCCTCTGCCTTCCACAGTGGTAAAATTACAGGAATGAGCCACCACCCCTGGCCTAAATTAATTGTAGGATACTAAATATATAACTTAGTTGTAAAAGGTAAGGAGAATTTCCATGGCTGAGGAGGATGTATTTTGTTACTGTTCTCAACGATCACTTTACTTGAACTTCAATTTCCAACTGTGTCTCAATTAAACACAAAAGGAAGATCCAATCCTTGCTAGGCTGATTCTATGATAGCCCCAACAACCACCTCCTGGTCATTCACCTTCCCCCAGTTATTCTCCCAACTTGAATGTAGGTGCTGCTCTGAAGGGATTCAGCAGATATAATTAAGGGCCTCAATTAATTGACTTTAGGCTGGGTTTATCCTGCTTGGACTGTCTTAATCAGGTGAGCCCTTGAAAGGACTGGGTCCTTCCTGAGCGTAGAGATTCACAGTGTGAGAGGGATTCAGCATGAGGGGTTTCCTCCACTGTGGGCTTTGAAAATGAAGGGGCTGTGTGGGAAAGAACGCTCATGGGCACCAGGAATTGAGCGCAGCCCTCCCTGTTCTCTACCTTGACAGCCGGCAAGGAACAGGAACCTCAGTCCTAGAACTTCCAAAAACTGCATTCTGACTCCTCTGTATAAGCCTGAAGGAGGATTCAAAATGAAAACACACCTTTGGGAAGCACAGAACAGAAATTCCATCCACATCATGCCAGGATTTCTGACTAAGGAGCTATAAACAGACAAATGGGTGTTGTTAGGCCAGGCATGGTAGCACACACCTGTAATCGTACATTTGAGGAGCTGACACAGAAGGATCACTTGCAGCCAGGAGTTTGAGACCAGCAGGATAATATAGTGAGACCGTCATCTCTACAGTTTTTTTTTCTTTAATTAGTTGAGCATGGTGATACTTGCAGTCCTAGCTCCTCTGAAGACTGAGGCAGTAGGGTCCCTTGAGTCCGGGAGTTTGAGGCTGCAGTGAGCCATGATCATGTGACTGCACTTCACCCTGGATGACAGAGGGAGACGTTGTCTCTAAAAATAAATGAAGGAATACAATAAATAGGTGTTATTTAAAGCCAATATTTGCGATAATTACACAGTCTTATAAAATTCATAGACAGGCTCAACAAACTTATGGAATGAATTGATATGCACACTGTAAGGCCGGTTGCCTAACCAGGGAGACAGGCACACCCACCCCTCCCCGTCCTGCACTCCATGCCCACCTCTGCACTCGACCCCTGGCTCTGCACCCAGCATATGGCCCCGGAGCACATGTTCCCCTGGAGGGATCCGGCGGACATGACTTCAGCCTGCACTGAAAAGCCCACCCAACGACCTATCCACCAATGCCAGACCGCCCTGTACCCCTGCAAACCCGCCCAACCACCCACCTGCCAATTACAACTTGCCCCATCCCATCCTTTGTCCTCCCAACCTATATGAACCCGCGCCTCAGGCAGTTGGCGTGACTTCTCTGGCCCCCCTCTCCCTCTCTCGGGACCACAGAACCTTGCCCGGAAGCTGAATAAACTGGAATTTGATTTTTCTCATGCTGGCCTCAGTTTCCTCATTTTGAACTCGGCAATAATCTTACAAGAATAACCTTACATTTGGTGCCGGAAACCCAGGAGTAGTTGTAAGACCCCTCCTGGGGGAAACTGACTCCTCCACCCAAAGCCGGATCAGGGAGCCGCTCCGCCACGAGGTAAGACCTCTGTTTCTCATAGCCTTTCCCACTGCCTGTTCCATGGACTCCCTGTCCTTAATCGCGGCCGCATCAGGGACTCCTTCCCGCCAAGGGCCCAGGGCCCCGGCGCCGTCCCAAGGACCTGAGTGCAGAGGACACGTCCCTACACTCTTGTCTTCCCCCCATAAGGGGTTCCTCAGGGTCAGGAATCTGAGGGAGATGTCCCCACCTTCCTGAACCCTCTTGCTCTAGCCGTCGGCCCAGGGCCCCGGCCTTAGCCTCCGGTGCTCGGTAGTGCGGCCCGGGACGCTGAGCCATCCTCCCGACCATCTCCGCAGCAAGCGGCCGAGGTTCAGGTAATCAGAAGTCTCCTTTACAAGCCTGGGCCCTGTTCAGGAGTGAGACCACACCCCCGGCTCACTATTTCAAACCAGCCCTTTGGCATACAAGTTCCCGCTGAGGTACTCTCAGTTTATCTTCCTAACCCTGAGCGTGTGAGTGAGCGAGTGAGTTTATGTGTAGTCCCAGGGCCTGATGGCTACGGGGGCTTGTGTGGGCCTCACCCCGCGGTTCCATGGGGACGCCATGAGGCATAACGATGATTCACTTCAGGACCAAGAGTTCTGGAGTGACCAGGCCCGGGGGTTATACAGGTACACCTTAGCCAAGATGCCCTGAAACATCCCTTTGGGGCGTGGCCGGGAAGGCATCAGACTGGTCTCCCACTTGGGGGGCACTCATCCTTTGTCTCTCACTCCTACATGTGGTTCTGTCTCCATTGTAAATTCACCAGTTTCGTTAGGCTTCTGTTAGCTGATGCACAGTGGTTTAGGCCTACCTCCCCTGAAGTAACAGATATCTTACAGTGGTAACGGACCACTGGCTGCAGCGGACCTTTACTGAGTTCGCACCTCTGGAAATAACTCTGTTCTCCTTTCTTCTCCTATTCTTCCTCCTCCATTAAAGCCCCCACTTCCTAGTCCTTCCTCCTTTCACTTCCTCTAATTCCCCTTGTGGTAAATAGCTTTAGCTCTGTCTCCTTTTATTCTCTTTCTCATTATAATCATTGCAGCCTGTAGATTCTCTCAGCCCCCTCCTCCGGGAAAGGAATTATTCTGCCTGTGTTGGGTATAATTCCTTCTCGCGTGAACTATGGGTAACCAGGAGTCCCTCCCAGACCCCAAGTCACCGCTGGGATGTCTAGTGAAAAATATACCCAAAACAGGCCTTTCCATAAAGAGAAAGAAGTTACTCTTCCTCTTCACCGTAGTCTGGCCACAGTATCCTCTGGACAACCAGTCTAAGTGGCCACCAGAGGGCACACTTGACTTTAATGTCCTAACAGACTTAGACAACTTTTGCCAAAAGAACGGCAAATGAGAGAAGTTCCCCATGTTCAGATGTTTGGGTACCTTCGCTCCCAGCCCACCCTGTGCTCATCCTGCTCAACAGCCCAAGTCCTACTAGCTACCAAGGCCCTCTCCCCTCCCACTTCTGCACCTTTGCCTTCCGCTTTCTTGGACAATCCTGAAGACCTATCCTGTCCCCCTGTCCGCATCGCCAATCCCCCGCCTTACGCTGAGCATCAGCCACCTCAATCACCGCCATCGCCTTCCCCTCCCTGATCTGATCTCTCCTCTCCCGTTAGTTCCCACACCCACTCACACAGTGCTCCCAGGCCAGAGCTCTCTCTCCTTGCCCCCTTGCGGGAAGTGGCCGGAGCAGAAGGCGTTGTCCGAGTTCACGTCCCTTTCTCTCTCTCTGACTTATCGGCCATTGAAAAACGCCTAGGGTCATTTTCCACCAATTGTACTGCCTACACCAAGGAGTTTCGCTACCTTACCCAGGCCTATGACCTTACTTGGCATGATACCTACATAATCCTGTCCTCCACCCTCACCCCCGACAAACGAGACTGCATCCTCACCACCACCCGCACACATGCTGATCAGGTACATCTCACCGATAATCAAGTGCCAGTACGGGCAGCGGCGGTCCCTGATGCTGACCCAAACTGGAACTACCAGACTGGCCAGGATGGCCGGCGCCGCCGAGACCAGATGCTGCAGTGCCTCCTAGCAGGCATGCAGACTGCGGCCCAAAAAGTAGTTAGTTATGACAAACTAAGGGAAATAACTCAGGGCTCTACCGAAAACCCGGCTGCTTTTCTAGATCATCTGACTAACGCTATGATTCTGCATACCTGGCTAGACCCCGATTCTCAAGCGGGAGCCATGGTCTTAGCCACCCATTTTATATCTCAATCAGCAGCTGACATTAGGAAGAAGCTCAAAAAGGCTGAGGAGGGCCCCCAAACTCCCATACAAGACCTGGTAAACATGGCATTTAAAGTATTTAATGGCCGAGAGGAAAAGGCCGAGGCCCATCTCCAGGCCCGCCTACAACAGAAGGTAAGCCTACAAACCCAGGCTCTTGTAGCAGCCTTAAGGCTGGTGGCCCACCAGACACTTGGTGGGGGGGGTCCAACAAATTCCAACAAGACAACACCACCAGGAGCTTGCTTCAAGTGTGGCCAGAAGGGACATTGGTCGCGTGAGTGCCCATGTCCCCGACCACCCACCAAGCCATGTCCAACTTCCAAAAAGCCTGGATATTGGCTTAGCGATTGTCCGTCCCAGGCCACAGGCCTGCCCCCTGCACCTCCATGTGGGGGGAAAGCCAGTCCATGGGACGCAGCCCCATCGCTCGAACTTCTCAGCCTTCTGGATGAATGACGCAGCCTGGACTCGGGGACCCCCATCACCCTTGCCAAGCCCAGGGTAACGCTACAGGTAGCGGGTAAGTCCATTTCCTTCTTAATGGACACAGGGGCTACTTATTCTGTGTTGCCTTCCTACTCAGGACCTAGTACACCTTCCCAGATCTCGGTTATGGGAATTGACAGTAAGCCTTCCTGCCCTAATCAGACCCAGTCTTTGGCATGTGTCCTCGAAGGACACCCCTTTACTCACTCCTTTTTAATCGTACCCTCCTGTCCAGTTCCTCTCCTAGGACGGGACATCCTACAGACAGTTGGGGCCACCCTCCAGCTCACAGGGCCCTCACAGCTGTTATTTCCCCTTATAACAGAAGCTATTTCTTCCCCCGATCCCCTACCTTAACTACCCATCTCGCCTAACCTCATCAACCCTGTAGTGTGGAATACCTCCAAGCCTGTGGTGGCTAAACACCACAAAGCAGTTAAGATCCTCCTCGAGGACCCCACCCATTTTCCTTCACGCCCCCAGTTCCCCATTTCCAAAACCCACTCTCAAGGCCTAAAACCTATCATTACCCACTTGTTAGCTCAGAAGCTGCTCATCCCCTTCAGCTCCCCATGTAACACTCCCATTCTGCCAGTCCGTAAATCAAATGGAGACTACCTCCTAGTTCAGGACCTGCGCCTCATTAACGAGGCGGTAGTACCCCTCCACCCACTGGTTCCTAACCCATACACCTTACTGTCAAATATTCCTTCCACTACCTCACATTTTACAGTTCTTGACCTTAAAGACGCGTTTTTCACCATCCCCCTCCACTCTGATTCATATTTTCTTTTTGCCTTCACCTGGACTGACCCTGACACTGACCTGTCCCAACAACTTACGTGGATGGTCCTGCCCCAGGGGTTTAGGGACAGCCCCTACATTTTTGGGCAAGCCCTAGCAGCTGACCTCAATTCTTGCCCCCTTTAACCCAGCCTCCTTCTCCAGTACGTAGATGACCTATTGCTCTGCAGCCCTTCCCTTGCCCTATCTCAGAAACACACAGCCATCCTTCTTAACTTCCTTGGGTCTTGGGGATATCAAGTATCTCCCTCTAAGGCTCAGTTGTCAGTCACCTCAGTCACGTATTTGGGCATCTGCCTCACCCGCAGGACCAAAAGCCTGACAACAGACAGCCAAAAGGCACTTTTCTCACTACAGACCCCAGAAACTGTCGACCAAATCCTCTCCTTTCTAGGGTTTGTGGGATTCTTCCATCACTGGGTGCCTAACTTTGCCTCCCTGGCTAGGCCCCTGTACACAGCAGCCAAAGAAACCCCCACGGGACCTCTGTCTCAACCCAGGATGATAAGGCAAGGTTTTAAGGCTCTCCAAGCTGCTCTGTCCACTGCACCACCACTTCATCTGCCGGACTTCAGCTGTCCCTTTCATCTGTACACAGATGAAAAGCGGGGAGTTGCCACCAGGGTCCTCACCTAGCTCCTGGGCCCTGTGTTTACCCCTTTAGCCTACCTGTCAAAATAGCTTGATCCCACAGCCAGGGGATGGCAGCCCTGTCTGCGAGCCTTAGGGGCAGCAACCGAACTTGCCAAGGAGGCTCTAAAACTTACCCTAGGCCAGCCCATCTCAGTATTCTCTCCTCACTGACTTGCTGACCTCCTCTCCGACAAATCCCTCGCCCACCTGGGGCTCTCCAGCCTACAGGAGTTCCACCTGCTCTTTATCGAAAACTCCTCAGTCAGCCTTCATCTCACCTCCCCGCTCAACCTAGCCACCTTGCTTCCCATCTCCTTTCTTCCCCCTTCTCCTACCCACTCCTGCCCTGAGCTAATGGACGCGTTTGCCAAACCACAGGAGGGCCTATTCGACTGCCCCCTGCCTAACCCTGACCTTACTCTCTATGTAGACGGCAGCTCAGTCCTAGCAGACAATGGGCAGCAAATGGCAGCCTACGCGGTGGTTACTGATTCCGCCACCCTCGAGGCTCGCCGCCTCCCTAATGATACTACCTCACAAAAGGCAGAACTTATTGCCCTCACCCGAGCTCTCACCCTGGTGCAGGGAAAAAGGGCAAATATTTACACTGACTCAAAATATGCATTTCTTATCACGCACTGCCACTCTACTCTTTGGAAAGAGCGAGGGTTCCTAACCACAAAGGAATCTCCTATCATTAATGCAACACAGATTTCCAACCTCCTGCAGACCCTAATGTTGCCCAGGGAAGTAGCAGTTATCCACTGTCAAGGACACTGGGCCCAGCAAGATGCCATCTCCTGAGGCAACACGCGGGCAGACGCAGCTGCAAAATCTTTAACCGGCGCTAAGCCAGCCCCCGCCGCGGTCCTCTTCCTTACCACAGACACTCAGCCTGCCTATACACCATCGGAAAAGCAGGCTCTTAAGCAAAGGGGAGGGATAGAGTCTGACCAGGGTTGGATTTTTTTGGACAACAGGATCGCCCTCCCCCAAGGGCAAGCCTCCAAAATCATAACTGAAATTCACCAATTTCTGCACATAGGGCCCAAAGCACTGTATCGCTTTGTGCAGCCCTTCTTTTCCTCGCCAGGACTGCACCTGGTCGTCGAGTAGGTACACAAAGCATTCACCACCTGCTCCAAAGTCTCACCTCAAGGAGGCCTAAGACCACTATTCCCTACCCACCAGATGCATGGTAACCTGCCAGCCCAGGACTGGCAGATTGACTTCACCCATATGCCTCCTCACAAAAAACTTCGCTACCTCCTCACTTTTGTGGACACTTTTTCAGGTTGGATCGAAGCATTTCCTACCTCCCAGGAAACAGCGGACACGGTAGCCTCCCTTCTCACTCAGGAAATCATCCCTCACTTTGGCCTCCCTGCCACCATCCAGTTGGACAATGGTCCAGCATTCAGCGCCCAATTAGTCCAATTGGTTGCCGAGTCTCTCAACATTTCCTGGAAATTGCACATTCCTTATCACCTTCAATCATCGGGTAAATTTGAATGAGCCCACGGCATCCTCAAAAACCATTTGGCCAAACTTGCTATAGAGGTAAAACTCTCCTGGCCTACACTTCTACCTCTTGCTCTAGCCCGAGTACGGGCCACACCATGGGAACCAACGGCCTTAGCCCCTTTGAACTGCTGTACGGCCAGCCTTTCCTGGTCTCTCCTAACCTCCCCTGCAAAAGTGCCTCCACTAGCCTCCTCCCTCCCCTTTCTCTCCCTTCTCTGCCATTTGCTCAGAGAGCATGCAGACTGCACCCTCCCTGTTGTTTCAGGACCAGAAAACCTCCACCCGACAACACCTCTACAACCAGGTGACAAAGTCCTTCTCCGGGAACTCAAGGCAGGCTCTTTGCAGCCCAGGTGGTCAGGACCTCATATCATCATCTTAACCACTCCCACCATGGCCAAACTCTTAGGCCACACCTTGTGGTACCATGTGTCCCACTTAAGTTGGCTCTCTAGAATGACCAGTGGAAGTCTGAGCCCCTGGGCCCCACTCGTCTCTGTGTTGTCCGCTGCTCTGACCCACCGCCCTCTAACCTTTCAGAACCTCCTACTAATAGTCCTTCCAATACCCCCCCCCCTTAGAGCCAACCTGTATGTCTGGCACTTTCTAGTCCAGGAAACCTGGGTCAAAGACCCCACAATCAAATCTCAATGTATAGCTCAGGCAGACGGTCAGCCGGCCAGCTGTCAGTCTGCCATAAGTCTTCTTATGCCAAAGGAATAAAGTAAATTAGACCCTGGCCAGCAAGGTGGGCCAGCGCTCTGCTTTTTGCATAGACAAACCAAGGACTACTGCTTCTGGTGGCCAGAGAAGTATGGCGGGTGTCCTTATCCCTCTTGCACAATCATCATGCCACAGTCTGCAGCCATGCAGGTAAACCCCCTCCGTGACCTAAACAGACACCCTAATGGCACTCTCGAACTTCAAATAAAAGATCCCTGGAATGAAAGGTGGGTAAAAGGGGTGGCAGCAAAAGTTTACAGGTGCCACACTTACGGTAACCCCCAGGGAACACAGCTGATATCCCATACCTACACCGGAGTACACACCCAGGCCATAGACAAGCTAAACTCTGTAAGTGAAGTAATCCAAGAGGCCGAAAATAATCTAGACAACCAACTAACCTCTCCAAAGCAATCCCCTTCTCCCTTCTCCTGGTTAACTTTAATGCAGCAGGTGGCTAACATCGCTAACTCAACTGATGCCATAAAAGTCACCAACTGTTTTTTGTGTGCCTCCCTAAACAGGCCCCACTGGGCAGCAGTACCAATTAACACAAAACTCAACACTTCGCTGGGCTTGAACGGTGGACTCACATTTACCAACGTTCCGCTATTTGAAAAACACTCTGAAAATCTTTCTGTCTGCTATGGCCACAGCTCCTCCCCTCATCTTGTCTGTAACCTCACCATCCCTGTCAGGTCCCCAATTACTGTGATGAAAGAGGAATTCTTTTGGTGCAACGGAACGCTGACCAAAACCATCAACTCTTCCTCACCTTTTCCTTCCATACCTGTCACCTTAATACCTCAACTAGAAGTCTATGGACAAGCCGAACTTTAGTCACTCCTTTCCCCCTCACCTAACCACCAAAACAGGTGTGCCGTTTTTCTTCTGGTAGTAGTCGGCCTGTCCCTAGTGGCATCTGCAGTGGCAGCAGGATTAGGTAGCGGTGCCCTTGGTCACAGCTTCGCTGCAACCACTGACCTGGAAGACAAACTGTGTGCAGCCACAGAAGCCTCAGCTGCATCCCTGGCCTCACTCCAATGCCAACTAACATCACTAGCCCAGGTAACCCTCCAAAACCGGTGAGCACTCGACCTTCTTACTGCAGAAAAAGGGGGGACCTGTCTGTTTTTACAGGAGCAGTGCTGCTATTACGTCAATGAAACGGGCCTAGCAGAAGAAAACCTCAACACCCTCCACCGCCTCCAGAAGTCCTTCAAAGAAAAGCAAGCCGCTCTCCTGCCCACCTCTTGGTGGAACTCCCCTATGCTCACCTGGCTAACCCCTATACTTACCCCAGTCATTGTCCTCTGCCTACTGTTAATGCTGGCCCCTTTCGTTCTCAGGTTTTTGCAGGCTCGCCTCAGAGAAATTTCTAGGGTGGCTGTAAACCAGATGCTACTTCACCAATATGTCCGGCTCCCAACCGAGGCACCGGCCAACTAACCCTTCCCCCTCACTCTGCCCCTATTCAGCAGGAAGTAGTCAGAAGAGAAACGGCGCTCTATATCATCAAAGAGGTCGGGATGTAAGTCCGATAGCCTCTCCAGGAGCTGGATGGACAATACCCACCCCCTCTGCACCTGATAACACTGTTATCAGGAGGCCGGACATCCTACTCAGCACCTGCCTTCTCCATGCGGGCTCCCCACACCCACTCCTGCATTCCACCCCTAGCCCCACACTCAGCACTAAATCATGCTGTCAGCCCAAAATTCAAAAATCCCGCCGAGAGCCTGACCAATGGCAGCTCACCAAGTCCAGGTCCAGTCT
>CAUYLG010014101.1:0-12077 GCA_963573385.1 Cacajao melanocephalus | reverse complement strand
GACTGTTGTATATTCAAGCTTGTGATTAACAATCGGCAACAGATGACACTGTATTGGCACAACGATTCAATCCTTTCCTTTGTAGATAGATTAGATAGATAGATAGATAGATAGATAGATAGATAGATAGATAGATAGATAGATAGATACATACATACATACATACATACATAGACAGACAGATAGATGGATGGATAGATAGCAGTCTTCTAATGTATTTATTCATTTCATTCACTAAATATTTAGCAATATGTTCCTCAGGGTTAATATAGAAGCCTGAGAACAAACTAGATTCCTCTATTGCGGCCACAATGTACAGCAGGTCCTTTGCAATGTACTGGTAATATTTTGATATTTTTTCAGAAAAGATGAATGACAGGGACAAGCATTCCAAGGCATTAGAGCCACATGTGATCACAGAGATTATATAATGCAATATCGTTTTATTTACTGGCCATAAAATTAAGTATGTCCTAGAAAGCTTAAGTTACTTGTTTATGGTCACAGATATTTAATAATGGAGCTGGCCACTAGCTCTTGCTTTCTGACTTTGCATCGATTTTGTAATAGATATTATCATTAATCAAAGATGTGGAATTGTTTCAGATTTTGCCAAAAGAAATTTTGCATGCCCTGAAATAAAATTTTAAAATATTGCATTTGAATTTTCAGGGAAAGGTAGAATCGTTTTGGTGCTTAGTAAAATAGTCTATGGATCATGTAACAACTCAGCTAGAATTAAAATTCACACCACTAGTTTCTTACTAGGGTCAACATGCCAGGCTAACATCACTATGAATTTAATAGTGAAATTTATTTGCATTAATGTAGTTTTCTGTTAGCCCTGCTATCTTGTAAATAGTATTTTAAATTCTTGATTCAATCACCTCTTTAACATGGATTGCCCAGAGCTAGTGAAAAACTGGTTTAATTCTTTTTTCTAAAGGTCATGTAAACATGTATGCTTAGTGAATTAGATGCAAATTCAATTCCCTAAGCTCAGTGCTTCCTAGTTAAGTTCCTTGCTTATTCTTCACATGTAAGCCCACACTTGATGGCAGAATATTGACTTTTGAACTACATTAAAAATAAAAATAAAACAAAAACACTTGACATTTGCTCCATAAAGCAGACAGATAGGAAATTCAGTGGAAAGAAATATTATTTCTCAAAACATATTTTGGTATTGTTATTTCTCTTTCTTTATGAGGTATTTGACTTTTCTTTTTTGGCATTCTTTTTAGAGAAACAGATCTGATTTAACAATCTATTAATTAAGGCAGGTTTAAATACAACACAGGATTACAAATTATGATGAGATAAAATATTTAATGAAATGCAAAAATGTATCTTGCTATATAAAGGCAAAAGAGGTTTATAAAACAGTATGCACATTATTATTCCATTTTTGTTTATGAAAACAACATAAATACAGGTCAAATATTAACAGTGGTATCTTTGGGTGATAAGAAACAAGATTTTATTTTTTCTTCATGCACTTCTCTATTTTCTCAATTTACTATGATGAATACATACTACCCTTTGATAATAAAAAAGAGATTATTAAAAATATGCCTTTTCTAACTTTTATTTAGAGATCCAAAATAAGCCCCAATATTATACCAAAAATCCAATCTTGTTTCAGTTTAAAAGTTCAATAATACTATATATAAATTAAGCTCAAGAAATAGCAATTAGTATATTTTTCAACATCATGACAACTCTGAAATCAAAGCACTGTTACAAACTACATTGCAATGGGATAGTAATTGTTCACTCTATTTTTGAGCAAAATTATGCACCATACAAAGAAATGATGATCTTGATTATTTTCTGATAGAAGAAAAACAAAGGATCTCGTTTTAAAAACTGTATTGATGAACTTCATCAATATGATATTTTCTGCCTTTTGGATTATTTCCTTGGCATAAATTCCAGAAATACTAGCTTAAAGGATGTGAACACAGTTATGGCTTTTAAAACATAAAGTAACATTTTTTTTTCCCCTGAAAGACTTATTCAATTTTAACTGCCAATAGCAAAGAATAAATTTATACTACTTTGCAAAAACTACTTTCACATGGGGTTATAACATTACTTTAAAACTTTACTAATTTAATAATATACAAGGGTAACATTTTTAAAATTTACCTTTTTTTAATAACCAGTGAGTGTAAGCATTTTCCCATATGTTTGTTTACTAATTATCAACTGTCTCTTCATCTTTTTACCATATTAGTGTCTTGATGTTTTCTTATGAATTTTTATGAGCTCTTACACATGAATTAACCCTTTCTACAGATATGTTCTTTGTGATTATTTTATTTTATATGTTTCTCTGTGGTATAAAAATTAAAATTTCTTACAGCTAAACCTGCCAATGTTATTCTTTGTTATTTTTCCTATTTGTTAGGATTTAAAGCATTACTGTACTTTCACATTATCCCTAAACGTGCTTCTTAATTTGACCAGCAAAAAGTCAGATATGATATAGTCTTGTCTGATATCAATCTTGAAACTTTATTTATTATTTCATAGCATTCTTCAAGATATACTCATGAGTCATATAGATTTTGCCAAAGATTTCACGGGGAAGAAAACAAAAGGTATATTACAAGATACACTGCACGGCAATAATAAACACTGAATACTTAATAACTACTGAATTTTTAGTAAGCATCCCTGTTCTCCCCAAAGTCCCTTTTTTATGTCAAGGTCTTATTTTCTTTTTCCATCATCTTTCCACATTTTTTTTTCTTTACAGTCTCTGAAATCCTATGTCCTGAAACAACTCGGTGCTCGCTCTGAGTATGCATGCCTAATCTAAGTTGGGACAAAAAAGCTCTACATTTAACTGAGCTTAATGACTTAAACATCAATAAATGACTCTCCTATTGCTCAAGCTTCCTTTTTGAAATTTCATTCTCTTACCTTATGCAGCTAATCATCATATTAGCCCAACAAAACTGGTCACCTCTTAGGAACAAATCAATTGCTGAGACAAATGCAATTTTTCCCCAATTCTTACACTTATATTTTCACTCCTGTATTATGTTTAAAATTAAATCTTTAAAAAAAAATTAAACCTTTTACTCTAACTTTAATCTTTTTTTTTTTTTGGTAAAACTATGGAGCTAAGTTAATTGTCTTTCAAAATACAAACAAGTTTAACAAACATTTATTAAATAAATACTAATTGGTTAATTAATTCCTGTTTATTGACTATTTGGACAAGGCCTTGGAGGTCTCTGTTTTTAGGAAACTCACAGAAAAGGAAAGAGACATAGATATAACTCAGTGTAATTAAATGTGACCAGTATTACAACAGAGATAAGTGCAAAATACTATAGGAAACTCTGAGATTATTTAATAGAAATTGGATATGGGAAGGCTTCATAAGGGGACAAACTGAAAGGCCTAGCAGAGAAAGTAGGCATAGACTTCTAGCAAGAAGGGAAAGCATTTGAAATGAGTGAAAGAAACAATGCATGGATTTTCAACATCTCCCCACTCTCTCATGGCAGCAAAAATCACTGTATAAATCTAGAAGAAAGCCAGATTGCAGCACTATTACTATTAGGGTTTGGCTCTCCTGAAACGTAGGCAAGGGTAGTAATCTCCTGTATTAATGTTTGGTTAGTAAAATAATACTAAAGTTTGCTATGACTGTTATTATTACTACTACTATTATTATTATGCTATAGCCATGAAGACAGCTTTCCTCTTTCTCCAAAGTGAAACTGACAAAGCAGAATCGTAGGTAAGACATTTCTACAGAGAACATCTAGCTTACGACAAATTAATGCAACTTAAAAAGTTTTGAGAACAACCGAAAGGAGAGTTCTCATTTCATTTTCAGGTTTTGTTATAGGCTACTAGTATCTTGTCTTCAATTAAAAAGCAAATAAGTGAAACATCACTAGAAGTCATATTCAAAAAATACATTATAATATGTTTCTTTAAATAACATAATGTGAATCCATGGAAAACTTAGAAATTATTAAATATTCTATGCTTAGAATAAAAAATAAAAGAAAATCATTATATCTGAAATATTTACTGAGGCCCTCAAGATATTTATTGGTATTTATTAGAGCATATATTTTTATCTCACACACACACACACACACACACCCCAAATGTTATTTAGGCATTGGCAAAATAAGTAATATATTATTTATTGTTTTCAGAAGTGCATATATAGATCTCCATTCATGATTATTTGGTAAATTTCAGAAGGTAACTATATAAAAATTTGAAAGTCGTGCAATTTATAGCATCATTCAGGCCTATTCATAAAGACTTATTTTCCTGGACTATCTTTAAAAACATATGTGTTTGAATATGCCTTTTGTCATACTTCACTTTTCTTACATATTGTGACATAGTAAGACAATAAAACAACCAAAGCAAATACACATACAAGCATGAAAAAAAGTGTGAAAAGAAAAAAAATAATTGCTATTCATTTTGTTCTACGAAAAGCAATTGTTTTTTTCATGTTATTTTTAGTTTATACTTCTTTTTCTTCTCTATCTTTTATTGAAACCTGGAGTGGTTGAAGAAAGATACACCGCCACAGGAGTAAAAATAGAGCTAGCTTACAAAACATTAAAAACATTTGCCTGTTGAATTTGAAAATATGGAAAATAGCCATTGTATTGTCTACCAATTCATTATGTAGAGTCATTTGTTCTAGGTGGAAAAAAAATAGCTTGAGCAGAGACTTATCAGAAAGATCTAAAATACAATGTAAAAACCTGTCTGAAAGTGCAGTACATTTTATGCAATCTAATACAAAGCAATTCACACACTTAGGAATCCATGGAAAGCACAGCAGGTACAGAAGGCACCGGTTACTAGCAGTGTCTAGACATGGAGAAACTATGACCTCAGTTAGTGCAACCCAATATTTACTTTTCCTTCCCAATGAGTGCACCTCATGATCTCAGCATGCAGGGCAGCTGAGAGAGGGGCAAAAAACAAATTCTGAGCTCGGCAGCCATCTTCAAACACAGTAAGCACATAGAGACCTCAGAATGTAGGAAAATTTTCAGGAGGAGGCCTACTTAGACTGCATATAAAAATATTTCTGTTGGAAAAGCCATCTTTTTAAAAATTTATTGTGAGAAAAATAAATGTCAAAATCAATCTTCTCCATCAATTAATGAAATAATGAAGCTTCTATACCATCAATAGTGAAGAACATCTTTAAATATGTCTTACATTAATGCTATGGTTCCAACTTCTGATTTTCTCTCATTTAGCCTCTGGATCACTTGTATCATAGTTTAGTGTTCTTAGAGATTAACATATTTTGCATTTGACCTAAATTTGACAAACTTTTGTTTGATCCAACCAAATAGTTGATCTTTCTGATCAAAAGATCATAGAAAATTACCGCCTTCCCTGCTTTTTTATTTTTCATGTTAAAATCAAGCTACTTGGGATTTTATGTGTTATTTACAAACTTGAGTGGTCACAAAAAGAAGTAAAAATGTTCCAAAATGCCATTTTACAGTGTCTTGGTGTTCTTATACTATCAGAGTGTGCCACTTGTTTGCACAAAGCATCATATTGTGCACATCCTTTCTAGCTGTGCTGTCAAGACTTGCAGGTTCTGTCCTGCCAGTCTTCCTCTGGCTGAGACCCTGGGCGTCTCCTGCCAGGACCTGCCTAATAACAAAGGGGCCATCTCCAAATCTGTGTATCTCACCAGACTCGTATAACTCTCTAAACCGCCAACATACCCCATCATGGTATCTAAAAGACATGAAGCAAAAAAAAAAAAAATCAGAAAAGAAATTTTTAAAAACCCATAACTGTTCTTCCAGCCAATTAACCAACCAATAAAAACAGGAATAGAGGTAACCAATGAGGCTAGTTCTTTCTTTCTTTCCACATAGATATTAATCATGTAAGAGGAGATATAGACATGTGAATATTTCCATCATATAAGAGGGGAATAGGACACAGACAGCATTTTGAGATCTTGAACTCAGGCAACAGAGAGAAACTAGCTCTTAACTTGGTGCACGTTGAAGAAGAAAATAGAGAGGAAGAAAACTGGGGAGCCTGACAGATGGTCACCTTCCTGGAGTGTCAACTTCATATATTTGAATGCAGTTGAGTCCAGCTTCATTTTTTAATTATTTATTGTTATTATTTTAACATTCATTTTAAGTTCAGGGGCCCAGGTGCAGGTTTGTTATACAGGTAAACTCCTGCCGCGGGGGTTTGTTGTACAATTTTGTTACCCAGGTATTAAACCTATTAACGATTAGTTATTTTTCCTGATCTTCTCCCTCCTCTCACCTTCCATCCTCTGATAGGATGGAAGATCAGTGTGTATTGTTCCCCTCTATGTGTCCATGTATTCTCACCTTTTAGCTCCCACTTATTAGTGAGAACATGTGGTATCTGGTTTTCTGTTCTTGTGTTAGTTTGTTAGAGATGATGGCCTCCAGCTCCATCCATGTTCCTGCAAAGAACGTGATTTTTTTTTTTTAATCACTGCATAGTATGCCACAGTGTAGGCCAGACACAGTGGCTCATGCCTGTGATCCCAGCACTCTGGGAGGCCAAGGGAGGTGGATCACCTGAGATCAGGAGTTTGAGACCAGCCTGGACAACATGACAAAACCCCATCTCTACTAAAGATACAAAAATTGGTGGGGTGTATTGGCACACAGCTGCGATCCCAACTACTCGGGAGGCTGAGGCAGGAATCGCTGGAACCCATGAGGCAGAGGTTCCAGTGAGCAGAGATTATGCCACTGCACTCCACCATGGGTGACAAAGTGAGAACTTGTCTCAAAATAAATAAAATAAAATAAAAATAAAGCCATAGCGTATATGTGCCACATTTTCTTTACTCAGTCTACCATTGATAGGTATTTAGGTTGATTCCGTGTCTTTGCTATTGTGAATAGTGCTGCAATTAACATACGCTTTATAAAGATGGCATAAATACAACAAAATGATGTTGTGATACGTGGTCTTATTTTGTTTTTTGGATCTATACTCTCTAAGACCATTCTTGATTGAAAGCAGTGATAGATCAACATTTCCCTTTGGACAATTCGAGCTATGTTACCTAGGGTTGGGTTTTGGAAAGCAAGTATGAACAGAAGATGAAAGTATTATTACAGGTCTGTGGAGTGAATGGGGATGTACTCTGTGGATTTGTAGTTGAAGATTGTTGAAAGTGTTATTGCTGCTGTCTTTCTTCACCACTGATGAGGTACAGAGGGAAATGCAATTTTCCCATAGCTGAGCTTACGTCAAAAAGGAATAAAAAGTGAGATGTGTCTGAAGTCACATAACTCATGAAGAGTAAATAGAGTTGCAAAATGTGCCATATTCTCTGTTTATCTATCTGGTGAGAGCACCTGTAAGATGAGGACTGGCAGTCAAATCACATGGCTCTCCTCTTTTTCCATGGAGGGGTTCAGAAACACTGATTCTGCCAGATTTCTGCAATTGCACTGCAATGGGACTGGTCAGAGGATTTACTATTTACCAGAAGCATCTGCAGTTTTTCTACTGATTACATATTCCCCAAAGATGAAGTTCAGGATTTTTCTTTTACCCTTCAGCTCAAACATCATTTCTTGTTGTAATAATGGGTATTTGAGTAATCTATTGAAATACTCTTGGATTTATAAATGAATTTTGATGTATCTTTTGTCATAGATAATGATATTCATGTTGCGTCTTACTAAGTTTAAGGTCTCATAGGGTTAAGAGCACAGTTTTAGTTTAGATAAATCAGGGTTTAAATTCAGTCTGTTTAGGCAACAAACTTTACCTTTCAGAATCTCAGATTTCTTTTCTGTAAAATAGATAACGATGTCTCTAAAAGCATTTACACGAGGTCTCGTAAATTATGATTTAAAAATTATTTTGCATATCCATTTATTCTGGTAGCATTTCTGGGTGGTTAGAATGGGGTTCATGTTTTAAAACTGTGTACTGAGGAAGAGAGGGCTAAGGTGGGAAGATTAGGGGGATTAATGGTTTGTTGGAAACCGTGGGATTTAACCAATGAAGACAGCTTCTCTTGAGCTTGTGCTAATTGTTATATGCAGAGATGTAGACCCAGTGTCGTTTGATTTATTTAATAAAGAGTTACTGACCAAGCACGGTGGCTCACACCTATAATCCTGCACTTTGGGAGGCCAAGGTGGATGGATCACCTGAGGTCAAGAGTTCCAGACCAGCCTGGCCAACCTGGTGAAACCTCATCTCTACAGAAAATACAAAAATTAGCCTGCCATGGTGGTGGGCGCTTGTAATCTCAGCTATTCAGGAGGCTGAGGCAGAGAATTGCTTGAACCAGGAAGGTGGAGATCGCAGTGAGCTGAGATCGCATCACTGCACTTCAGGCTGGGCAACAAGAGTGAAATTCCATCTCAAAAAAAAAAAAAGTTACTGAGTGTGTAATACAATCACATATTTAGACACTGAACAAAATGGAGAAAAATAAGTGGACAATGAATAACATCAACAAAAATTCAGGCCCATCTGGTGCTTCCAAAAATAACTAAATTAAGTACCACACTAAAGGTCGTAAGTGCTGAAAAGAAAATCAAAACAGAGAAAGGTGATAGGAGCATGTTGGGTGCAATATTTGAATGAGTAATAAGGAGAAGATAACAAATGTGATGATCATTGCATGAAGACTTGGAAATGAGGGACAGAATGTTACACATAACTGCACATGGAGTGCCCCCAGGGTTCTAATTTTAAAACAAAGAGAGAAATCTGGATTTTCTTGTGAAATCTTATAACTAATTAAAAATTATCTTATTAGTCAGATGAGGTGGCACACACCTGTAGTCCTAGCGCCTCAGAAGACTGAGGTAGGAGGATCACTTGAGCCCTGGAGTTTGAGGCTGCAGTGAGTTATAATCTCGCCACTCCCAATGTGACAGGGCAAGACCCTGTCTCTGAAGAAAAAAAATTATTGTAAACACTGGATGGGTGGCAAAAAAAAAAAAAAGACAAATCAATCAATCACATTTACATAGTAGATAATCTGTTTGTGGTTTCTATAAAATTCAGCCTATTTCAATCTACTTATTACTAATTTTCAATGAAAAATGAAAATTTTCATTTTCAGGGCTACTTGAGCATGCACAACTCATTCTCCACCCCTCTTTCACGTCTCCCTATTTGCTATTGGACATTAGATACTGCAGATTCTCCAGTGTTAGGTTCTCTCCAACATTTTGCTAGAACCCTTTTGGTATATATTTATCATTTTATATCTGAATGATGGCCCTGTCTCTGCTGTCATCAATATTTAGATTCTCAGTACTAGGATTTGGGCAAACTTTATGAAAGATAGAAGTTTGGCTGCATGTTGTGAACTGCCTCCTGGGTTTTGTAATTCTGGAATTATTACAGGTATAATTTGCCTTGGTTATTTATGCAGTAAATTTTACTGATTATTTTCATTATCACTGAATTTTATCAAGTTGGAGCTATTTAGCAAAACAGGACAAGCAGTGTGCCTCCAGCTTGCTAGGTTTGGGTTTTTATTCATTTGGTTGTTACTAAGTGTACTGATGGAACTAATTATCCTGATGCCATCAGTTCCCTGTATGATGGGTCTTGTTTATTGTTCTAAGACCTTTATGTTATATCAGCAGATTATATCCAAACTCTGCCGGCATATTATTGTCTTAATCAGTTGGGTAGTTATCCCATGAAATAAAAAAAGAAAATAGCCCATATGGGTTTTTCTAGCTCCACTAGCTTTAATTGGATCAAAAATGGAAATGTTTATCATACTCATCTCTGAGAATGATTGACGGCATTCATGTTAATACAGGTTATATTCTATTATAGCACTTCTCATTCCAAAATAAATTTCTGCATAAGGAAAATTATTTTCAGGCCTCACCATATAAATATACTTTCAAGTAACATTTTAATTTATTCACTCATTAGGGAAGGAATCAAAGAATATTAGACATTTTAGCAGAACCTAGAAGGATTAGAGGTCTGATAAATTTGGACTTAAGTGGAACGGACAAAGGATAATGTAGGCTGAAGGGACATTTTGAGAAGCACATTAAATACAACAAAATTTGTAATATTAAACCAGGTATCTAAATGATTTTGTTTGTTAAGTTTCAGTATAAGAAAAATGTCTTTAGAGGTGGTATCTGCACAAACTTTGATACTCTACCTCCCAGGGAGAATTAATTAGCTCCTCCTTAGGACTTCTATCTCACTAACTTCCTTATAGTACCTAGATTGTCTTGTGATTGATTACAGGCTTGTCTTCATATCAGCTGATGCATTACTTGTGGCTAAAAATCTTACATCTTACTTCCCAATTCTAGAATGTCAGCTACAGTATAACTTCAAACATATATCAAATTTGTAGCCTGTGTGAGGCATTGTGCTAGACAATATACATATAACTATGTCATATAATCCTTGCTGTGTAATGCTACATTATAAGGGTACTATCAGTTTCACCATTTTACAATTGAGGTGAGTATTAATGAGGCCAAGACATTTGCCCTTGGTTTGGTCAGTGAGTAGTATGCAATATAAGTGTGCATGACTCCAAAGAACACAATTTTATCCACCAGGATGCTCTGCATCCTATTCCCTAGTGAAGTGCTTGGTAACTTGCTAAGCACTCAAGAACTATATGTTGACTAAAGAAAGGAGTGCATGATAGAGAGTGCTTCAAAAATATGACAGAAGTATGAAAAAACTTGTATGACCTCAATGTGGTTAAAAAAAAAAATCTGTCTGTGCATCAGGAAAGAACCTTCATAGTGTTGGCAAAATAAACAAACTCTTGGAGTTTTCAAAACGAGATTTGCCCTGCATATGTTTTAAGTAGAAAGTCCTTAGGGCATCCCTGCAAATTTGCATCCACCCAAACTTGAAAGGCAAGTCAGTCTAATCTTTGTAATGATGGTAGGACCCAGACCTGCTAAGAGGCACCGCATCCAGCTTTCTAAACAATTTCATCAGCATCATCCCTGAGTCTCATTGAATCTTAAGCAGTAGGAAGGAGCCCTTACAACCAGTAAGTGGAACACAGCCAAGCCCTCAACCATGCCTGCTGCAACAAGTCCCTATGACTTTGGACACATGCCCAGGATGGATGTTGGCAGGGTCCGAAAGCACAACTCTAGGGGGTGCTGAAGTGAGGGGAAAAGCAGGGTGGGCAGATAATGGACACATTGGAGCAGGACAAAGGCAAGGAGGATACAGCTAGGAAACCTCAGCAGGACCAGAAGTAGGAGCAGCAGCAGCAGCAGCAGCAAAAGTGGGAGATGAATCTGTTGTAGTTTTACTGTCAAGAGGGTTTGGCAGAACTTTCATAGCTAGAGGAGGGATTTCAGAGGTGGAGCCAAAACACTTAAGGTCACAGTGACCTGCTCTGTGAAGAAAATCTAAGACTGTTTCTGTACAGCCTAGCAACTGAGAAGTCAGCCCTGCTTGACGACTTGGAAACACACTCACCACACTGACCTATTATGTTTGGGTGCTCACTGCTGATACGTAAGTGAGTGCACACAACACCTTTTGTAATACAACAATTAGGAATGGAAAAATGAGTCACTCACTTCCTAAATTTGCATCTTAGCCATTGAAACTAACACAATGATTGTCGAAATTTACTTGAATGAGCAATCCAGTGGTTCTGCCTACCTCTTCTTCTAATTAAGTATCTTCTTCCCCATCATATGGTCTCTGCTATTGATAGCACCCAGTATGTTGTCAAAACACTGGCTGTTTCATAATAAATCATTACATCTCAAACCAGAATTTCCCCAGAATACATTATGGTGAAATTACATCATGCATTCAACTTATTCAAATGTATATGATGTAATTGAAAATGCATCCATTTTTTCTACAGTTTAAAGATACAAAATCAATTTAATTTTTTTTTTTTATTTTTTGAAAGAAAGGAAAAGAGAGGAAAGAAAGTGAGAGTGAAAGAAAGAAAAAAAAAGAATGTGCGAGAGAAAGAAAGAGGAAGAAAAAGAGGGAGAGAGAACAGGATTCTTGTTCTACTGCCCAGGCTAGAATGCAGT
>CAUYLG010014100.1:0-12138 GCA_963573385.1 Cacajao melanocephalus | reverse complement strand
AAAAAAATACTACTAGATTTTCCAGGTTTGTTTTAAATTCTATTTTATAGTTTCAGATTTAAAGAAAATTTGCTCTGGGCGCGGTGGCGCGTGCCTGTAGTCCCAGCGACTCGGGAGGCTGAGGCTGGAGGATCGCTTGAGCCCAGGAGTTCTGGGCTGTAGTGCGCTATGCCGATCCGGTGTCCGCACTAAGTTCGGCATCAATATGGTGACCTCCTGGGAGCCGGGGACCACCAGGTTGCCTAAGGAGGGGTGAACCGGCCCAGGTCGGAAACGGAGCAGGTCAAAACTCCGGTGCTGATCAGTTGTGGGATCGCGCCTGTGAATAGCCACTGCACTCCAGCCTGGGCAACATAGCGAGACCCCCGTCTCTTAAAAAAAAAAGGAAAAGGAAAAAAAGTAAAGAAAATTTGCAAAAACCGTCAAAGAAAGAATTCCCATATGCCCTTTAACTAGACCCCCTAAATATTAATTCCTACTTCATCATTGCCTTGAGTCAACCAATACTGTATACAAGTTTTCTTTTTTTTTTTTTTGAGACAGAGTCTTGCCAGGCACCAGGCGGGAGTGCAATGGTACGATATCGGCTCACTGCAACCTCCGCCTCCCGGGTTCAAGCAATTCTCCTGCCTCAGCCTCGTGAGTAGCTGGGACTGCAGGCGCGCACCACCACGCCCAGCTAATTTTTGTATTTTTTAGTAGAGACGGCGTTTCACCATGTTGGCCAGGATGGCCTCAAGCTCTTGACCTCCTGATCCGCCCGCCTCAGCCTCCCAAAGTGTTGGGATTACAGGCGTGAGCCACGTGCCCGGCCTCAACATGTTTTCTTTTTTTTTTCTTACCTCCCTCTCCCGCGCCCCTCAACTAATAGAATTTACCTTTCTGTGACTATGTGCCCCCGGGTCACTGCAGAGAAAGTGGCATACCAGGATTCCTTCTCTCCTGGATTGTGGCCAGGTTCGTGATCACGTGTCACTCAGTGGAGAATGTTCCTGGAGTGAAATTGAAATGGGGATTCTACCTCCACTAGACCCCTTGATCATTCTTCACGTTTTCGGAGTTCTTTTCTTTTTTTTTTTTAGACAGAGTCTCGCTGTGTCACCCAGGCTAGAGTACAATGGCACAGTTTCAAGTGATTCTCCTGCCTCAGCCTCCTAAGTAGCTGAGACTACAGGTGTGTGCCACCATGCCCAGCTAAATTTTGTATTTTCAGTAGAGATAGGGTTTCACCAAGTTGGCCAGGCTGGTCTTGAACTCCTGACTTCGTGATCCACCCAGCTTGACCTCCCACAAGTGTTGGGATTACAGGTGTGAGCCACTGCACCCAGCCTGTTTTCCAAGTTCTTAGTACTACCTGCTCATTAATTGTCCTGGCATCTGTGTTTCACTTCGGCTTGCACCCTCCTTGTTGAGCTTTGTAAGTGTGCAGGACCCTGAAATGTCAGAATATGCTGCTCTGGTTCTCCTTATTTGTTCCTGTTCTTTAGCACAGAAGCTTTCCATTTTAATTAGCTTCTGTCTTTTTAAAAATTATGATTGGTGGGCTGGGTGCAGTGGCTCATGCCTGTAATCCAAGCACTTTGGGAGGCCGAGGCAGGTGGATCACAAGGTCAGGAGTTCAAGACTAGCCTAGCCAAGATGGCGAAACCCTGTCTCTACTAAAAATACAAAAATCAGCCAGGCATGGTGGCACACACCTGTAGTCCCAGCTACTCAGGAGGCTGAGGCAGAATTGCTTGAACCTGGGTGGCAGAGGTTACAGTGAGACAAGATCATGCCACTTTACTCTAGCCTGGGCCACAGAGCTAGACTCCCTCTCAAACAAATAAAAAAAAATGATTGGTGGCAAGGCGCGGTGGGTGGAGGCGGGCAGATCGCTTGCAATCAGGAGTTTGAGACCAGCCTGGCCAACATAGTGAAACCCTTTCTCTACTAAAAATACAAAAAAATTAGGTGGGTATGGTGGCATGTGCCTGTATACCCAGCTACTTGGGAGGCTGAGGCAGGAGAATCGCTTGAACCTGGGAGGCAGAGGTTGCAGTAAGCCAAGGTTGCACCACTGCACTCCAGCCAGGCGACAGAGCAACATAAAACATACATATGTTTTTATGTATATAAAAACATAAATATATATATGTATGTATATATGTACATATGTACATGTATATATGTATATATATGTATGTGTGTGTGTATATATATATCATACATACATATATATATGATTGGGTAACTATGGACTCCAATTCTGTGATGATAGGCTGGGGTGCAACAGTACCAGCTCTCTTCCTTCTGCCTGTGTGGACCCTGTTGGTGCTGGGTCTCCAACCCCTGAAATTAATCTTGCTTCCAACCCCATGTCTCACTCCTGCCCTCAGTCTACAGCCCTTCTCAGGGGCTGCAGGGCACACCCTGCTTTTCCTGGGCCATAGCTCCACCTTATGTCCTCTTCCTTGCTACTTCGTCAACATGTGGTTCATGGACACGAACAGCCTCAGTGACATCCCCTGAGAACTTGGTAGAAATGCAGAATTTCATGCCCTCCCCTAGACCTGGTACTGAATCGTAATCTGCATTTTAACAAAATCCCAGGTGACTCATGTACCCATTAACATTTTTCTTTTCTTCTTGTTTTTTTTGAGACAGGGTCTGGCTTTGTTGCCCAGGCTGGAGGGCAGTGTGGTGATCTCTGCTCACTGCAACCTGTGCCTCGAGGGCTCAAGTGATCCTCCTACCTCAGCCTCCTGAGTAGCTGGAACTACAGGCACATGCTACCACACCCAGCTAATTTTTTAACTTTATAGAGACAGGGTCTCGTCAGCTTGCTTGCCTCCCTCCCTCCCTCCCTCCCTTCCTTCTCTTGTTTTCCTAAATTTGTTGAATCCCCTCATGCATGGATATCCCCATCCCTTTCACTTCATCATTAACCATTGATTTTGTGATTTATTTCCTTCTTATTTTCATTTCATTTATGTTATTTAATGGCATCTCTAGAGAGGCAAGGAAAAATTTTTCTGTGGTCAGGATTCAGCAAATGATCTGCCAGTTTTCAGAGACAGGTCTTCTTAAAACACTGGAGCAACAGAAGATTTTACCAAGCCCTGTTTTGGTTTTGTTTTGTTTGCTTGCTTGTTTGTATTTTGCAGCTCTCCTCTCAATAAAAACACAGACGTGAGAGGGGATGACAGATGCTTATGATCTTTTTTTTTTTTTTTTATGGAACGCTTCACGAATTTGCATGTCATCCTTGCGTAGGGGCCATGCTAATCTTCTCTGTATCGTTCCAATTTTAGTATATGTGCTGCCGAAGCGAGCACGATGCTTATGATCTTAATGGAACAGTTCCTCATGTGGATGCAGAAGTCTCCTGATGTTCTTTAGTGGATTACATTACACCTGGAAAACTCAGAAATGCTGCTGCCTGTAAGACCAGACCAGTGGCCACCATTCAGAAATACCAGCATTAAAAAAGCAAACTGGAAATTACAATAAAGATAAACGTAATGGAACAGTTCAGCAGAGAGGTGCAAAACAATGCTTCTTTTTTTTTTTTTTTTTTTTTTTTTTTGAGACAGAGTCTCGCTCTGTCGCCAGGCTGCAGGGCAATGGCGCCATCTCGGCTCACTGCAACCTCTGCCTCCTGGGTTCAGGCCATTCACCTGCCTCAGCCTCCCGAGTAGCTGGGACTAGAGGCATGTGTCACCATGCCTGGCTAATTTTTTGTATTTTTGGTAGAGATGGGGTTTCACCATGTTAGCCAGAATGGTCTCGATCTCCTGACTTTGTGATCTTCCCGCCTCGACCTCTCAAAGGGCTGGGATTACAGGCGTGAGCCACTGTGTCCAGCCACAAAACCATGTTTCTTTGTCTGGGAAGTAGAAAAATTCCTCTTTAAAGTTTCCTTTCTTGTTAAAGAATAAATCATAAGTGTACTAATAACTCTTTGTTAAGCCCAGTCCTATGTAAGTTAGATATGACATACTTATAGGCATGTAGTACATTCAAAAGTCTTTGTACTTTAACCAAAATATCTGTGCTGGATGTGCTCACAGGCATGCCCCAGCTTACAGCCTATGCCTCTTCCTTATTTGGACTTCCTTTTTGTTCTCCATTGCTTTTACTTGTTTGAAAAAGTTTTCAGTTGTTAGCCAATCGGTATTTAGTTTAGATTGTGAGGTCTAGCTCCAGCCAACAGAGATCAGACACAGCAGCAAGGATGACCCCAAATGCGTAAGGGATAAATATGTCTGCTTTGCTTTGTTCATTGTACTCTTTTTTTTTAAGATGGGGTTTCACCATGTGCCACTATGCCTGGCTAATTTTTTGTATTTTTGGTAGAGATGGGGTTTTACCATGTTAGCCAGAATGGTCTCGATCTCCTGACCTCAGGTGATCTGCCTGCCTTGGCCTCCAAAGTGCTTGGATTACAGGCGTGAGCCACCACGCCCAGCCTGTTCATTGTACTCTCACGACAAAATGGCTACTGAGATTACCCTTCCTGCAGTCCAGGAAGTAAAAGTTACTAAAAGATCCTTTGTCTCAGTACTAATTTTTCTTTGCGGCACTGAGCATCTGTTTCCAACAAATTGGCAACCCAGATGGGTACTTTCATGGCAAAATTGCTAACAAGGGTACCCTTTCTATAGAAAGGAAAAGAAATTGCTTTGCTGAAAAATCCTTTGTGCCAGTACTGATTTTTCTTTGCGACACTGAAAATGTACATATAACACTTTGTTGTTTTGGCTATAATTTTATTTTTAGCAGCACAACTGCTACTGTACATTTGTCCCAGCCAGTCATCCAAGTATTTGTAGAAATTAACTGCAATGTTATGAATGTTTCACAGATGGATGAGCCAAAGCTGATGAGAAAATAAACGGATTCTGATCTTTTCACTGTTTGGGGGCTCTGAGTTTTATCTGGCTGAAAATAAATATGTTTTCAATCAGACACTACCATGGAGACATATATACACACACACACACACAATTATATATATATATAAAACATATATATGTTTCTTTTTCTGCTAGAAACGTAATGCCCAACTAAAAGTGGCTTAAACCAGTGGTTCTTAAAATTGACTGCATGTCAGAATCACCCAGGAGGCCTGGCTCCCACCCGGTGAGATCTGATTTCATTGGCATGGGGTGTGGCCTGGGCATTAACAGTGATTCTCTTGTGCAGCCAAGGCTGAGAACCACTGGCTTAAACACTGCATTTACTGTTTCACTTCACCAGAAGTCTGGAGGCAGTTTTGTGGGCATGGACTCAAGCACTTACCAACTTTCTCCTTAGTCATTCTCAGCCTGTTGTCAATGCCTCCACATTGGCACAGATGACTTCTAGAGCTCTGAACATAAAGGGTTCAAATATAGCAGGGAAAGTGAGGTCAAAAGCACTTCCGCTGCTGGGTGTGGTAGCTCACACCTTTAATCTCAGCACTGTGCGAGGCCGAGGCAGGAGGATTACTTGAAGCCAGGAGTTTAAGGCTGCAGCGAGCTAGGATCATGCCACCAGACTCCAGCAGCCTGGGCAACAGAGTGAGGCCCTGACCAAAAAAAAAAAAAAAAAGAAAAAGGAAGAAAAGAAAAGAAAAAAGAAAAGGAAGGAAGGAAGGAGAAGAGAAAAAAAGTACTTCTTTTTCATACTTGTCCTTCTAGGTCAGCAAGCAAGAAAAACCTTAGAAGCCCCCAGTTTCTCCTTATTTCATTGGTGACAACACTGTCACCCACAGACCAATCACTGGCAAGGAGGAATGGGATTGCCATAATTGACTTATGTCAATTACTTTGTTGTTGTTAGGAAACAAAAGGAGGGTTCCATTACACTAAGTAAGAACAGAGGAATAGCTATTAGGTGGACAATCAACAACGTATCTCTGTTACCTTGTTATCGAAACAAATCAGCAAAAACTCATCATTAACCATCAGGCTCCACTGAAACCAATTTTAGTTTTTTAATTTTCATTTTAGAGCACTTCTAATTTTTGTTTATTTGTTTGTTTGAGATGGAATCTCAAGTGCAATGGTATGACCTTGGCTCACTGCAACCCCCGCCTCCCAGGTTCAAGTGATTCTCCTGCCTCAACCTCTCAAGTAGCTGGATTACAGGCGCCCACCACCACGCCCGGCTAATTTTTGTATTTTCAGTAGAGGTGGGTGAACACCACCACACCCAGCTAATTTTTGTATCTTTTGTAGAGAGGGGTTTTGCCATGATGTTCAAGCTGGTCTCAAACTCCTGGACTCAAGCAATCCACCCATCTTGGCTCCCAAAGTGCTGAGATTACAGGTGTGAGCCACTGGCACCCAGACACATTAGGGTTTTTCATTGCCAGTTGTAGAATATCCCCTGCTACCATCTTCCCCGCTCCCATTTTCTCCCAATGTTAATATCTTACTGAACTGCAGTTCAATGTCAATAACATATCAAAAACAATATCAAAACCAAGACATTGACATTGGTACAATCCATAGAACTTATTCAAATTTTACCAGTACAGACTCATTTGTGTAGGGGGGGTGGGTAGTTCTATGCAATTTTATAACATGTATAGCCTTCTGAAACTCCATCATAATCAAGATACTCAACTGTACCATCACCACAAGTCTCTCTCTTGCCATTCTTTTATAGCCACGTCAATTCCCTCTTCACCTTTAACTTTTTTACCTTAAAAAAAAATTGGCCAAGCACAGTGGCTCACACCTGTAATCTCAGCACTTTGAGAGTCCAAGGTAGGTGGTCTACCTTGAAGTCAGGAATTCAAGACCAGCTTAGCCGACATGGTAAAACCTCATTTCTACTAAAAAATATAAAACTTAGCCAGGCATGGTGGTGCACACTTATAATCCCAGCTATCAGGAGGCCAAGGTAGGAGAATCACTCAAAACTGGGAGGTGGAGATTGCAGTGAGCCGAGATTGCACCACTGCACTCCAGCCTGGGCGACAGAGTGAGACTCCATGTCAAGAAAAAAGAGCCGGGCGTGGTGGCTCATGCCTGTAATCCTAGCACTTTGGGAGGCCGAGGTGGGTGGATCACCTGAGGTCAGGAGTTCAAAACCAGCCTGGCCATCATGGTGAAATCCCATCTTAAAAAAAAAGAAAAGGAAAAAAGAAAGAAAAATATTTTTAATAGAGACACTCTGTTGTCCAGGCTGGAATGCAGTAGCACAATTAGGGCTTACTGCAGCCTCAACTTCCCGAACTCAAGCAATCCTCCCACCTCAGCCTCCCAAGAAGCTGGGATTACAGATATATGCCATAACACCTGGGTCATTTTTCAATTTTTGATAGAGATGAGGTCTCACTATGTTGTCCAGGTTGGTCTCAAACTCCTGGGCTCACACTGGCCTCCCAAAGTGCTGGGATTACAGGTGTGAGCCACTATGCCTGGCCTTCATGTTTAACTTTCATAACCAGTCATCTATTCTTCATCTCTATAATTATGTTATTTCATAAATGTTATAAGAATGAAATTATGTAGTTTATATTCCTTTGAGACTGGCTTTTTTCACTCAGCATAATGTCTTTGAGGTTAATCCAAGTTGTTGAGTGTATCAATAGTTTATTCCTTTTCATTGCTGAGTAGTATAATGTACCACAGTTTGTTTAACCACTAACACTTTGAGGATACTTGGGTAGTTTCCAGTTTGGTACTATTACAAATAAAGCTGCTATGAACAGCCATGAACACGTCCCTGCAGAAAAATAAGTTTTCATTTGTCTGGGATAAAGGCCTAAGAGGGCAATTGCTGGTTTGTATATTAAATGCATTCTAGTTTTGAAAGAAACTGCCAGACTCTTTCCTAGAGAGGCTGTACAGTTTTACACTCCTACCAGCTGTATACAAGCAGTCCAGTTTTTCTTCATCCTCACTTGTATCAACAGCATTTGGTAACATCAGGATTTGTCATTTTGGCTTTTCTAAAAGGCCTGTAGTAGTATCTCACTGCAGATTTAATTTGCATTTCTGTAATGGCTAGTGATATTGAACATCTTTTTATGTGTTTATTTGCCACCTGTATAACCTTTTATTGAATGTCTATGCATGTCTTTTCCTTAGGTTCTAATTGGATTATATTTTTGTTTTGTTTTTTAATGTTGAGTTTTAGAATTCTTCATATATTTTAGATACACCCAGCTACTATTTTTAATCAGCTGCTATAACATTTCATATGCCGGGGAGATTATGTCATACAGAGTCTCTATCTCACCAAACCACATTAATACTCCTCCCTCTTTGAAAACACCATCTATATCAATTTCAATCCAGTCTTCAGAGAGGAGCACTCTTTTCGAGGGACCAGTTCCAGTCTTGGGCAAAATGTTTCATTTGCAATTAATCTGCTCCAAGAATAAGAATGCCAACTCTTCATCCTTCTTTTTCTAGGTTTTTTGTTATCAGAGCCACAAAAGCAGCTGTGGTAATATTGGGGTGACAATTTTTCAGTTTGTTTTTAATTTTTTCCCCACTTTTCCAACTTCACTAGATTGGTTTTCTCTGCTCAGTGATGATCTCTCTCCTTCCCCACTTTAGCATCCCTCTGCTGTGGCTGTGGCATCACCCCTACATGACCATGCAGTTCAGTTCTGCAGATGAACTGATTTGGCTTCTGTGTCCAAATTCCAAACATCTGGGAGAGATATTAGATCCCCCAATATTGATCCACCCACCTCGGCCTCCCAAAGTGCTAGGATTACAGGCGTGAGCCACCGCACCCGGCCTGGAAAATTTTTTAAAAGGAAAAATAATAAATAAATACAATTTACAGCCAGATGTGATAGCTCACACCTGTAATTTCAACACTTTGGGAGGTCAAGGTGGGAGGATTGATTGAGCCCAGGAGTTCAAGACCAGCCTGGGTAAGATGATGAGACTCTCTCACTACAAAACAATTAAAAATCAAAAGATTTTAAAAAGTCAGCTGGGCATGGTGGCACACTCCTGTAGTCTCAGCTCCTCAGGAAGCTGAGGTGAGAGGATCCCTTGAGCCTAGGAATTCGAGGCTATAGTGAGCTATGATTGCATCACTGTACTCCAGCCTGGGTGACACCCCATGTCTAAAATAAACATAAATAAAATACAACTTACAAGTAAAGGAACAGTAGCATTATTTCCTTTTTAACAAGTCTTGCAGTATTTTAAATTTATGCTTATATTACTATCCTCCTTATCAAAATACTTCAGTATGTTTATAAGCCCTTGGGTGATATGGTCTAATGACACACAAAGTTAATTCCATAAAGTGAAAATAAATAGGCTGGGTGCGGTGGCTCACGCTTGTAATCCTAGCACTTTGGGAGGCCGAGGTTGGTGGATCACCTGAGGTCAGGAGTTCAAGACCAGCCTGGCCATCATGGTGAAACCCCATCTTAAAAAAAAAAAAAAAAAGAAAAGAAATATAAATACATATTATTTTAACAGAAATCAGATGGCACAAATCTTTGAACAAGATACACACTTTTGTGAAAGAACACTTCAATTTTGTGCTTAAATCAGCATTAACTGACTTTCTAATGTTAAACCAATCTTGTATTTTTAGGATTAAGCCAATGGGGCAGCTGAATAGTATTTTTTAATACATAGTTGGATCTGGCCTACTAAACTTTTACTTAAGATTTTTTCATCCTATGTTGATGAATGAGATTGGTTTATAATCTTTCTTGAACTAACCTTGTCAAATTTTATATCAAGATTATGACAGTCACTATACTCCATAATTATATAAGACTGTAAATTTTACTTCACTATGTGATAGAATTTTAAACTCATCTTCCCTGGTGGTTTTCTTTTTGAAAAGAATTCTAAATATAGATTAATTTTAAAAATTGGTTGGTTATAGATTATTCAGATTTTCTATTTTTTCTTGAATTACTTTTACTATAACAACTTTATTGAGCCATAATTCATATATAGTACTTTCACCCATTTAAAGTACACAATTCATTGTTTTGTTTTTTGAGATGGAGTTTCCCTCTTGTCACTCAGGCTGGAGTGCAGTGGTGCAATCTCTGCTCACTGCAAACTCCGCCTCCCAGATTCAAGTAGCTGGGATTACAGGCATGTGCCACCATGCCCGGCTAATTTTTGTATTATTAGTAGAGATAGGGTTTCACCATGTTGTCCAGGCTCTTGGACTCCTGACCTCAGGGCGACCCACCTGCCTTGGCCTCCCAAAGTGCTAGGATTACAGGCATGAGTCGCCTCGCCCAGCCTCCTAACTCTTTTTTTTTTTATTTTCTTCTCCCCCCACCCCCTGCCTCCTCCTAACTCTTAAATAGCTTACTAGGTGTCTTCATGTACTGGTCTCCCACTCAGTATTTACTCAAGCTTTGAACGTGAACATCCCATGTTGGAAAATTACTAGCAGTTCTAGCCCCAAAGCTAAGATGGGAATTCCAGGTTTGTGACAAGTTTCAATGTTCCCCTAAGTTATTGAAAAACCACTTCTCCGGACCAGAAGTTTATATTCCATTAGGAATATCACTCTATAAATTGCTCCAATTACTTGCTTACTAGTATTTTGTGTTTCTTTTTTCCTCTATCCCTGTTAATAAAATATCCCTTTTAATAAGTTCAGTTTTAGAAAAATAAGATAAAATATGTGGTTCTTTGTGACCCTTCTTTCACCTATCATAGTGCTTTTATGGTTTATTCATGTTGTAACATGTATCAGTATTTCATTTCTTTTTATTGTCAAATAACATTTATCCATTCATCACTTGATGGACATCTGGGTTGTTTCTAGTTTTTAGCTATCAGGGAAAATGGCATTATGAATATTCATCTATGTTTTCGTGTGCATCCACACAGTTTCATTAATTTTGAACTTACAGTTAGCTGTGGAATTGCTGGTTAACTCTGTTTAACCTTTTGAGAAACTGATAATGGCACCGTGTTACACTCCTCCCAGCAACATATAAGGGTTTCTATTTCTCCACATCCTCATTAACACTTGTTATTGTCCATCTTTCTGATTACGGCATTATAGCTATCCTAGTGGTAGTAGGTGTGAAGTGTTATCTGTTGTTTTTTTTTTTCCTTAGAGACAGAGTCTCTCTCATGGTAACATGGTGGCAAATACAAAAAAAAAAAAAAAAAAAAAGGAGAGAGAGAGAGACAGAGTCTCACTATGTTGTCCAGGCTAGAATGCAATGACTATTCACAGGTGCAATCATAGTGCACTGAGGCCTTACACTCAGCACTTCCAGTAATTTTCCCACCTCAGTGGCCTGAGTAGTTGGGACTACAGGTGTGTACGTGTGTGCCTGGCTTCTTTGTGGTTTTTGATTTGCATTTTCCTGTTGACTAAACATACTGAGCATTTTTTCAAGTGCTTTTTGGCCACTTGTGTGTGTGTGTGTGTGTGTATATATATATATATATATATATATATATTTTTTTTTTTTAGGAGATGGGGGTCTCACTGTCACCCAGGCTGGAATGCAGTGGTGCAATCATAGTTTACTGCTGCCTCAAATTCTTGGGCTCTAGACATCCTCCTGCCTCAGTCTTCTGAGTAGCTGGGACTACAGGCATGCACCACCATGCCCAGCTAATTTTTATAATTTTTTTGTAGAGATGAAGTCTCACCATCTTGCCCAGGCTGGTTTCGAACTTCTAGGCTCAAGCAACCTCCTACCTCAGAGTTCTCAAAGTGCTGGGATTACAGGTGTGAGCCACTGTACTTGGCTAGCCCTTTTTCTTTTTTTTTTTTTTTTGAGATGGAGTCTCGCTCTGCCACCCAGGATGAAGTACAGTGGCACGATCTCAGCTCACTGCAACCTCTGCCTCCTGGGTTCAAGCATTCTTCTACCTCAGCCTCCCAAGTAGCTGGGACTACAGGCGTGCGCCACCATGCCCAGCTAATTTTTATAATTTTTTAGTAGAGACGGGGTTTCACCATGTTGGCCAGGATGGTCTCCATCTCTTGACCTCGTGATCCGCCCGCCTCGGCCTCCCAAAGTGCTGGGATTACAGGCGTGAGCCACCATGCCCAGCCAAAAATTTTATTCTTAATCTCTTCATTGATCCTCTGGTCATTCAGGGGCAAATTTCTTAATTTCTATATGTTTATATAGCTTCCTAAATCTTTCCTATTATTGATTTCTAGTTTTATACCATTGTGGTAGGA
>CAUYLG010014099.1:0-28165 GCA_963573385.1 Cacajao melanocephalus | reverse complement strand
CTTCACAGAGTTCTCATATTGTGTTTTTCAGTTCCATTAATTAACTTATATTCCTCTCTAAATTGTCTATTCTCGTTAGCATTTAGTCAAACCTTTTTTCAAAGTTCTTAGTTTCTTTACATTGGGTTAGAAGATATTCTTTTATCTCACAGAAGTTTCTTATTATCCACCTTTTGAAGCCTAATTCTGTTTTTGGAACACACTCGTTCTCCATCAGGCCTTGTTCCCTTGTTGATGAGGAACTATGATCCCCTGTAGAAGGACAGGCATTCTGATTTTGGGTAGTTTCAGCCTTTTTACACTGATTTCCTCCCTTCTTTGTAGATTTATCCATCTGTTGTCTTTGTAACCGCCGACTTTCAAATTGGGTCTCTGAGTGGACGTCCAACCTGTTGATTCCCAGCGCCGGAATCTGAGCAACCCACTGTGCCAGCTAAAACAGTGGCATTAAGATTCGCGGTGCTTTTCTACCCAGGAATATCCGGTCTGGCTTCCCTCTTCAGTGCCTTTTTCAATCAGCTGAATGGGCGGCTCTGCCTTCCTGGAGCTCCAAACGTCAACCAAAAGAGGACCGAGTTCTGTTTACTCTGCACCGAGAACCGCCGTGCCAGGGCACTGGCAAAACCACCGCACCGGCCACAAGAGTCGTGCTGGCGACCCGTGGGGCTCCTCCGCTGGGAATCTCCTGGTCCGTGAGCAACAAAAATTCGTCTGAAAGTGTGGCGTCCACTCATTCTCTGCGCTTTCACTGGGAGCTACAATCCTGAGCTGCTAGTAATCGGCCATCTTGGATCTCTTTCGACCATAGAATCTTATGTCTAATTTGCTTATTTAATCAATGAGGAAAAAAAAGAAAAAAGATCTTTTCCAAAATCAATACATATATATTAGGCTGTTTTACTCTCTCTTTTATCAGCTTATCATATAAGATGTATTAATAGTAGCTAACATCACAATATGTAAGTTATAGAATATCAAGAAGAATGAATATTAGCCAAGGAGTTTGAATCCTCTATGGGGTAAAGAGATAATGAAATTTTAGTTGTAAGCAGGGTAGTTGTATCATGTTAGGAGGAAGTGTGACCTTGTTATTGTCTTTATTTGGAGATTACATATGGTTTAAGGACAAGTTTATGGGCATCAGGTTAACACTAATGTAGGCACTGCTGTGAAAGTGTTCTGTAAACACATCTAAAAATCTGTAGTCAGTAGACTTTGTATAAAGGAAATTACCCACAATAATGTGGGTGCACCTCATCCAATCAATGTTTAAAACCAAAAACTGAAGTTTCTCAGAGAAGAAAACAATTTGCCTCAAGACTGAAGCATCAACTACTATTTGAAAGCTTCCAGCCTGCTGGGCTGCCCTTTCGATTCCAGACTTGCCAGAACTCACAATTGCATAAGCCAATTCCTTGCATTCTTTCATATAAATATATATATATATGAGAGAAATATGTGTATATATATGTATATATATATACACACACTCATACACACACATTCATACATATAATTAATCACGAATTTATGTGAATTAAAACTGCCAAATATTTCTTGACTTGAACCACTTCTCTAACTTGTTCTTGCCACATTCTAGGCCAATTCAAGACCACCTCTTACCCCTCTTGCCTGGGTAATTATAATAAGTCACTATCCTTTACCAAAGAATGGGAGAAATTTTATGAAGCCACAAGAACATCAAATCACCTGAAAATCATAATTAAAGCTTACAGCACACTTTGCCATTAGGAATGAAAGAAGCTTCCTTCCTGATACAGAAATGTGTCACTCTTGACCTCTTGTGAACTGCACAATCACTTCCTTAGCAACTCACTCTCCTTCATCTGTGAGCATTGCAAACACTCTATAAATTGGTTTCCTTCATCAGAAATTTCAGAAAAATCTCTCCTAGCACAAATTCAAGTTTGCTTTTTTAAAGCCACTTGCTTCAATTTTCTCAATTACAAACTCTGCATTTTTTTTTGACTCCTTCCATATTTTTTTTAGATATGAATGTTTGCTTCAATCCCCCTTTATTCCATATCTTTCAGGTGCAGAGTAATCCTATTACAAATATATTATTACAGATTCACAGGCCTATTTCTCAGAATCCAGCTACACAAAATGGGGTAAGGGGTCCCTCTTATTTGGAGGTTGCTCTTTGAAGTGTCCAAAGACTAACCTCCCTATGTGACAAATCAGTGACTCTATTCCCACACTATTTAGCAAACAATAACATCCAAAACATAATAGGAGAATAAATAATTCTATAAATTATATTATTACATTGCGTCCATTAATTTATATATTTAAGTTTTGAAAATGTTGAATGAGCCATTTAACTATATATTTGAAACTGTTAATAACATATTATAGTACAGAACTAGTAGACCTAAAAGTGGTCTAAAATTTCCCTTTTAGAATAAAATTACAAATCAGTTACAACATATTATAATAGTAGAGATATGTAAGCAAAATAATTTTGATGCAATATCAGAAAACCAATAATAAAAGCTCTACACACAGAATTATTAGAATATGATGGAGACACTACTTCTACCTAAGTGACACTTGAACTAGGCCTTGAAAGATAGCAAGGATTTGAAGAAGGGACAGTGATGGTGGTGAGAATATTCCAGACAGAACGATGGCCATGTTCAAAGGCACAAAGATATGAAAGTGTACACCCAGAAGGTGATCTGGTCAGAGTATAATCATGCCTGTGGGGTAGGACATTATGTTTAGCACTGGACTGTAAGAAAACTCAGCTGTTAAAGAGAATTTATATTTTATCCTTCAAGTATGAAACCATGGGTGGTTTAAATGCAGAAAATATGATTTAAAAAGTAAATGCAAGAAATGTGATTAGAAAGATAATAAGACTAGCAGAGGGCAACACTAAATAGGAGGTCACATCCTAGATAAGAGGTGAGCCAGTATTCACCCAGTTCCCCAAACCAGAAACCTGTGTCATCTTCAACTTCTTCCTCTCCTTCATTGAAACCACCACCAAATTCTGTCAATGTAACATCCTAAACAGAAGTTGAATGCATCTTCTTTTTTTCATGTCTGCTATCACTTCACTGGAACACAGTGAAAAGCCAGAGTGAGCTCCTGCCTAAGAATCCTGAGCATGTTAGAAAGCCAAAACAGTTACGATTTTGATTCTCATTTTCCCTCTGTCTGAAGCCTGGTATTTTCTCATGGCCGTAGACTAAATCCAGTGTGATCTAAAGGCATTAGTATGTGCATTGCCAATAGATGGGACGGAAGTTGCAACAGGATTAGTGTATTAGTCTGTTTTCACACTGCTATAAAGAGCTACATGAGACTGGAAAATTTATAAATAAAAGAGGTTTAATTAACTCACATTTCTACATGGCTGAGGAAGACCTCAGGAAACTTACAATCATGGCAGAAGGGGAAGGTGAACCAGCAAGCTCTTCCTTCAAGAGCCAGCAGGAGAGAGAGAGGGAGGGAAGAAGTGCCACACATTTAAACCACCAGATCTCACGAGAACTCACTATCCCGAGAAGAGCATGGGGAAAACACCCACATGATCCAATCACCTCCCACCAAGTCTCTCCCTAACATGTGGGGATTACAATTTGAGATGAGATTTGGGTGGAGACGCAGAGTCAAATCATATCATTTAGGGATAATGGTGAGGAGGAGAGTATTTGCAGATCTGGTGGAGATAATGGGCAATTATCTAAGAAGTCATGGAGGACATGACATAGAAGACATATGACAACAAAAAGAAGGCTCAAGGAGAGCCTGGTGAAAGCAAGATAGAACCAAATTTCAAAAATAAAAGAATAGAAACAGGTTTTAAAGGTCCAGAATCAAGCACAAGGAGAATAAGGTAGAAATTCAATCCATAGACCTGGGATTTTTTTTTGAGCATATGATCACAGAATTAAGGTATTATGGCAACTCTATTGAACTCTATGAACTAGAGGATAAATTTATAACAAGAAATAGGAAAATTGTCTTAATATTGACTCACTGGACTATTGATAAAGGCATTTAAAGTGCCCACTAATGAAGATTAGAGCTGGCACAAGCACTGAATATTTAGACAAAAGGTATAGAAAAAAAAATAAATGGAAACCTCCCAATATCTAAGAAAACAACATAATAATGGAATAACTTTATTAGGAGCAATGCAGACTTTCGAAGAATAAATCTTTATGTTTTATGGAAAGCAAGAGATGATAAATAGTAGTAATTTTGTAGTTCTTGTTTTTAGCTATCTGATATGTATAAAATGTCAACAACATTATATTGATTTTGTGTGCTATGTTTTTAATGATTATAAATAATACTTTAATACTCTAAAAGCTTTCATTTATAATGTCTAATCTCTTACTGTTATTTTATTCATCATAAATCTTATATTTCTCAACTATGGTTTTCTACCATAGGATAGTGCCATGAATCTGGCCATTACAATTGGAGAAGAAATAGCTATAATTTCCACCAGCATCAGTGTCATCCAAAGTCTGAATTTCATTTATGAAAACAAAAAAATTCATTTACCTATGAAAACTGTTATTTTCAACCCATCATTTTCCAATTTAATCTTTTGCTAGGATTCATCAAAAAATGTAGCATTTAAGACCAAAGAGACAATGAATGAATCCAGTCAGTAACAGCAAAGGAAGCACCCAAGAAAGGAAATTAGCAGAAAAGTGCCAGATCCACAACTGGAAGTCCACTGGGCAAAACAGAAACAAAGGTCCAGCATTTGGATAAACGCTATGAGGCAGAGTAATACGAAAGGTCTGAATCATCTGTGTGTTCTATAGCCATGAAGACCCATCAGCAAAAGGAAAAGCAAGAAAGAAAATCAACTTGCAGCCATTTAGGAAAGAGGAGTCAAAAGGAAGAGAAAGCCCAGGTGGGGGCCACTCAGTGTCAGAACAAAGACACTGAGTCCAGTAGAGAAAAGCAAAGAGTGATGATGATGAGACTTTAGTTAAAATGATATACTTCTCTAAGGAGTTCCCCCAGATCAGAATAGGCAAGTGACTATGCATGCCTAGGAAATGCAATGCAATGTATAAGAAAATCCAGGAAAAAAAAGGATGGATTTGAGTTTCACTTATTTAATTGCTTGTGCTCAGCGGTCAGTAAAGAAAAAGAGAGGAAATTGAGGCACACTCTTAAGAATCTAGAAATCTAACAGTTCCCAAATGATTCAAATTACATAGTTGTAATTTGCCCAGTTTTTCTGATACCATGTTTATTATGGTTTTTCATACAATTTATTTGATAAGAAATACAAACTTTCTTTTAAAACATGATTAAAAGTAGTAAAAGTTGAGGGAAAAGTAATTTTTAGAAAAGAAATACACCATTTTTTAAATAAAACAATTTTTTTAGTGATGTACTTTATTAGATTTGAACAAAAGGTTTACTAAAATTGTTACACTTTTTCTAATGGAAAAAGACTGAGTAAAGTATCTTAAATATTTTGCAAGTGTAAGTGAGGTAATCAGAGTTTCAAAGTATCTGATATAATCTAATTATTTGTTAAGCACTGCGTAACAAGAGAATTTAAAAATTTTCTCTAAACTTCAACAGGAAGTTACTAAGTCTCTTGCTTACTATCAATATACTTGGTATTCTACTTTTTAGTATCAGTTTGGAGAAAAGTGCATAAATATATTAAATCTTCATAACTAGCAAAATGAATTATCTCTATTTTGGGACTCTGGCTAATGGATTATCATAATAAACCATAAAATTATGGATAATGGAAAGATTATAGACCCAGAGAAACCCAAACAGTTGAACAGAACTTTAATGAAATATACCTAATTTGAATATAAATCAATTGAAAATTTAAGACAAATTTTATTTTAATAATCTAATAAAGATTATTAGTTTTATGCCTTTAGAGATAGGGCTTCATCTGGAAGTATCAGTTAACATTTTTAATCAATGTCAGTTTAGAGGAAACACTGGGACAAGAACGTAAAGAAGGAAAACTAAATGCAATCCTAAACACAACAATTCCCCCAAACAGTTAATGTGGCTTTATAATATTAGTTCCCATATTAAATCCTAGGGATACAAATATGGCCTTACTCACTAGAAGTTCACAACTTAAACAAACTATTCTCTCTATAATCATGAATTCATCATTGCATTATTTTACAGCTTCTCTCAAATCAGCATGTCTGATCATTTAGGATGAGAAATGATAGCAATGAGCCATCATCATCTTAGGGGCAGTGGCTTTAGGCTCACACATCTGAGATTTGAACAACAGCTCTGCCACTTTTATAAATGTGATTTCTTAGACTTCTTATAGAATTTAGTTGAGCTTCTACTTCTCATGCATAAAATAGGTATAAGAATATAGTGAGTATTTTATAGAGCTGTGAAAGTTGAGTGAGATAAAAATGCATTTAAGTGAATTAGCATGGTGCCTGTCTCAAGTAATCACTATCCATATATTAGCTATTATGCTTTATGAAAAGTCAGAATTCAGGTGAAAAATGATGATGCAATAATAGGTCATTTTTTTCCCTATATCTAATCTACATTTTTATAAATCATCTTACTTTCTAATAGCTAAAATGTCCTTGCTCTCCAAATATCAAAGCTGAAGCTTCATGTGCTGGCTCTACGTTTTCATCCAGCCACAACTTTCTAAGTGCAAGACTATTCCTAATCATTTAAAAATTTCCCCATTAGATTAAAATATCTTTTAGAGCTCTAACTTTAAATTTCATTCTTGTATATATAAAGTCCATATAAAGTATATATGAAACTTCAATATTGTGATTAACAATCATCAATATCATAAAATTTTATTTTAGAATAAAATGAAGACACGCTAACTTGATAGATATTGCTAAATAGTCCCCCATACAACAATCTGCATCAATGTATTAAAGTGTTTGTTTTCCCATATTATGATATTGCTACTTATTGTTAAACCTTTTATTACCAATCTAAGATGTAAATAATACTTTCAGACTGCCTATATCAAATCAAATATATTGAGGCATAATTAGCATGCAATTAAATTAACTCAGAATAAGTGCAAAGTTTGATGAGTTTTAACAAATAATTCACCTGTGTAACTCTTACCAAAACCATCCTAAAAGATTTTATGTGCCCCTTGCCACTCAATTCCTTCTTCCGGACTCAGCTAACCACTGATACATTCTTTATTATGAAAAACAATTTTGCTTTCCTTTAAGTTTCATGTAAATTGAACTACACTATATGTATTCTTTTCTGTCTGGCTCAGCATTCAGTTTTTGAGATTTATCTATGTTACTGTATATGTTAATTATTTCTCCTTGTTACAGATGATTAAAATTCTGTTATTGTTTATTCACTTGTTGATAAACATTTAAGTCACTTCCAGCACTTGACTATGATGAATAAGGTAGCTACAAATATTCATGTAAACCTTTATATGGACATATGCTGTAATTTCTATGGGAAAGAATCCAGGAGTAGAATCGTAGAGTCATATGGTAACTTAGAAGAAACTGCTAAACTGTCTAGAGACTCTGTCATTTTATATTACTATAGAAAAATGTATGAATATTATAATTGTTGAATATCTTCATCGAAACTTGGTATTGTCAAGTTTAATTTTAGCTGTTTTAATGGGCACGCAGTGGCCTCTCACGTTTGGCTTTAACTTTAATTTCTGTGAGTAATAATGTTAGCACTTTTTCATGCTTTTTGGCCTCTTGTGTGTTTTCTTCTAAATTTTTGTCCATTTATTCAAAATCTTGGTTGTTTGTACTTTTTTTATACATTCTGAAAACAAGTTATTTAATACAAAATGCATGTATTATTATAAATATTTTTTCTTTGTGGCTTGACTCATTTTCTTCATGGTGGGCTTTCAAATAACAAATTTTTTTTTGTACTGTTTTGTTTTTTAGAAGAAGTGTAGATTACCAAAAATTTCTATTTGTAATGAGAAACTTTAATAGATCAATGATTGTCAAAGATCTATCTATAATCAAAATATATATAAGAAGTAACACTCAAGTGGATTTATGACAAAGTTTTACTAAATTCTAAAGGAAGTCATAATCCTCACCTTCATATTAGCACAGTGAACCTAAAACTTCTTCTCTCATTTATTTTTTTAAATGATTTAATTTAAAAGCAGACTATTCAGAGTTACCATATACACTCTTACTCCAAACATACATAGTTTTCCCTAATGTTAATATCTTACATTAGTGACGTACATTTTTTACAATTAATAAACCAATATTGATGTATTATTACTAAGTAAAGACAATAGTTAATATTAAGGTTTTCTCTTAGTGTTGTACAGTTCTACAGGGTTTGACAAATGTGCATTATTTATCTATCACTACCGTATCATGCAGATTAGTTTTACCACTCTAAACATTCCCTGGGATTCTTTAATACTCATCCCAAGCCCACTACCACTGCCCTGACAACCATATATCTGTTTACTGCCCTTATAGTTGTACTTTTTCCAGAATAGTAGACATATAGATGGAGTGATGTAGTGTGTAGTCTTTTCAGATTGATTTTACGTTATTTAGCAATATGCATTTAAGGTTCCTCCATATTCTTTCATGGTTTGATAATGCAATTGTGTTTGTTATCACTGAATAATACTCCATTCTATGTACATACCAGTTTGTGGATATGTTCATTTATTGAAGAGCAGCTCAGTGGCTACCAAATTAGAAAAACTACAAATGAAGCTGCTATAAACATTGGAGAGAAGATTTTTATGTGGAAATAAATTTTCAACAAAAATAACCTAGGAGTACTTTGGGTGGATCACTTGAGGTCAGGAGTTCAAGACTATCCTGACCAACATGGGGAAACCTGTCTCTACTAAAAAGATAAAAATTAGCTGGATGTGGTGGCAAATGCCTGTAATCCTAGCCACTTGGGAGCCTGAGGCATGAGAATCATTTGAACCTGGGAGGCAGAGGTTGCAGTAAAATGAGATTGCACCTTTGTATTCCATCCTGGGTCACAGAGCGAGACTCTGAGATTCCGTCTAAAAGAAAACAAAACAAACAAACAATCTAGGAGTACAATTGCTGGTTAAATGGTTGGACTATTTATGTTAGACTTTGTAAGAACTGCAGGAAATGGAATTATAGGCTAATAGTATCTTTCAGTGCTTGAATGATTGATATGTCTTCTGCCTTGTATGTTTTATGATATGAAGTTGATTGTTATTTTCTTTGTATTGTATTCTTTTCCCTCTGGATGCTTTCAATATGTTTTTTTAAATCACTAAAAGGTACAGTGATAAAGAGTTTGTCATAAACTTGATTACATTATATTTGGGTATGCTATTTGTTCTGTTCGTTCTTGATATTTATTGTACTTCTTGGATCTGTGGGCTTACAGTTTCAATAAAATTTGGAAAATGTTCAGCTGTGCATTGTTTCTACTAATAAACTTTTCTGACTCCCTTTCTCCACTCTTTATTTCATACTTGGAACTTAAATTTCATACATGGTAGAGCACTTGATACTGTCCCAGAGGTCACTGAGACTCCATTCTCAATTTTTATTCTATTTCTCTTTGTGCTTGATTTTTTGATAGTTTTTATATTGCCAAGTTTTCAAAAGTCCCATTTTTCCACCTCCTCTGGGTAGTACCCAGGACAAGACAACTGCTATGAATTGAGATCTGGAGCTTTTCCATCTCTACCTGCTTTATCTAGCTCTTCTAGTTTAGAAAAAAAAAAATCTAACTCAAGTTAAATTTAGGGAAGACAAATAGAAGGAGAGAAAGCTAATTCTTACATTACAGAGAAAACTGGACAAGATTTTTATTTTAGTAACAGGAAAAAGATTTACATGTGACACATGGTCCTAGTGCTGGTCTGATTGACTGCATTATAATTTATTACTTCTTTATAACTTTTGTACTGTTTGTTGGTGATAGAGGAAGAAAAAAGGTTTCATTCTACTTGTATTTCTCTTTACCAAAAGAGAAGAAAGCTGGTCATTTGCTTCAATAATTGAGGTTTTTAAAAAATTCTGTCATTAAAGGAATTCATTTTGCTGTCTTCAAATAAAAGGGTCATAAGAAATTTTAAGCTTTTTTTTCTTTGAAGGACAGTTTCATAATCTTTTCTTCCTTTATAAATATCAGTATATTCATCACAAATTTGAGGTATTAAGGCTATCGTAAATGAAGTTTATTTAAACAAATAAAATGAAATATCCTGAAGAAATATTATTTTAAATCTTTGAAATATTACTTCAAAGTATGAAGACAGCATATATTTTTATATTTGTAAACACAATTTTTGAAATATTTCATAAGTAGTAGATACCACTGTAACTCTTTTAACCATATCATAGTAGAGAAAGAAATCCAGAACAACTTTCCTTTAGTAAGTAAGCAAATAATTTGAAAATTAAGGCTTGTGAAACTTAAGAAAAATTGAACATAGAAAATATGATAAGACCAGCTCAGTTTAAGATAATGAGTTACATGCTTTTAAAAAAAACATTATCTTTATTTCCTCTATAACTAAATTAGTAAACTAGTGATTTCAGGAACACTCGATGTACTCTCTAAAAGTAAAGCTGATAAAATTCCTGTTTTTAATATAGCAACATGAATCACAAGTAATTGAACACAATATAAATCAGATTAGTCCAAAGACTGCTAGAAAATTGACAGAAATTAGAAAAGATTGGTCATTATCCAGTACCAAAGGGGTACGGAAAGTAGTTCCTCATGAGTTCAAATAATTACATCTTGAGGAATGTGAATACTGACTCCCAAGGGCTATCTTCGTCACACTCAACAGCAGGGAAGGGCATACAATTTCAAAACACACACAAGCTTCAGTAAATTGCCAATTGTTACTTATTCTGAATAGAATGCCCTAATAAATAATATGTGTCTAACACCCACTTGGAAAATAAAATTATGGTCTAAGAACAGGCAATGTAATACCACATAATCTTTATTAAAAGACATCTCTTCAGGATTTATATATAACTTCTCTTAAATAAACAGCATATCAGTATTTTATATTTTTATATGGTGTTTTCTATGTTCTGGGAAACTTAGTTTATGTCATATATATGACATATATATATGATATATATATGTCATATATATGACATATATATATGATATATATATATATTTAAGAATTTAAACTCAGTACATAATTTCTTTCTCTAAATTGTTCTGTTTAAGACAGGGGTATACAGTGTCATGGTAAAAGTATGCTGCTGATTGTTCAAAGCTCTGCTAACTATTAAGATTAAATTTGGTTAATAAACTGTTAATAGACTGCAAAAGCCTATGATCTTGGGCATAAAATGGCAAGTAATCTTTAATATTGTGTAACTTATAAGATAGTCTATCTGAGGAACATTGACAAGAAGCAATGCCTCTAGAGCACCTGGTAAGAGCTAAGCACTTTGTGTACACTGACAGTTAGACCCCCCAATTGTTGAGAATTTAGACATTTTAATGATATTTACAGGTAAAAAAGTTTAGATTCACAGAGGCGACTTCATCCAGGATTATTTAGATAGAACATGGTAATGTGGTAAAGCTGGATCATAACCCCAAGTACGTCCAAGTCCAAAGTCAGTATGGTTTCCCTCACCTCATGACTTCTCACTTAAGAAAGAAGAAATAAGTCACATTATAAGATCATGTGCTCCTGGCTAATATATTTGAGGAAGGGGATTCAGGAGGCTTTGTTTCTAACATTTACTTAGACATCAGATGCATTAGATGCCTATTTCTATTTCGTACTATTTTGCCTATCTTCTCACCTCCACAAGATTGAGAGTTATTTTAAATCAGAGACTGTGTCATATTTTTCTCTCACCACAGGTTGCAGCATATTCATTCATCTTTTCACAAATATTTGTAAAGTACGTACTATGTGCCAGGAATTATATCAGGTCTTCAGGAAAAAACAAGAAAGATTAGTTGCCTATGGGGCAGAATAAAGTCCACTTGAATAAATGCACTAAGCAAAAGAACACATACCTAAAGTGCAATGATTCTGGCATCTATTTACCATATTTGTAGTTGCCTCATTTTAAGAAAGGTAATGCTGAAGGTTAATTAAAAACAAAACATGGATCAGAATACCTAGCATAGAGTCACGATTTTGCAGCATGTATGTCAGACATGACAATCAACCTCTTTAAGCCTTACTTTGTTTTACATAAGTCAAAGATGAAATCTGTGATATGCAAAAAGCAAAGATTTTTATTATTCTTAAAGTATACAGAACTACAGTAAACTAATCATAAAAACAAATTTATAGAAATGAAAAAAGCTGATGAAATTTGTGAATATTAGGAAATTAATTTTAAAAGTGGGTATAAATTGCCAAGTCAAATTGTCTGTGTTTGCAAACAACATGATTGTACATTCAGAAGATCCCATCATCTCAGCCCAAAATCTCCTTAAGATAATAAGCAACTTCAGCAAAGTCTCAGTATACAAAATCAACATACAAAAATCACAAGCATTCCTATATACCAATAACAGACAAACAGAGAGCCAAATCATGAGTGAACTCCCATTCAGAATTGCTACAAAGAGAATAAAATACCTAGGAATACATCTAACAATGGGTGTGAAGGACCTCTTCAAGGAGAACTACAAACCACTGCTCAAGGAAATAAAAGAGGACACAAACAAATGAAAAAACATTCCATGCTCATGATTAGGAAGACTCAATATAATGAAAATGACCATACTGCCCAAAGTAATTTATAGATTCAATGCTATTCCCATCAAGCAACCACTGACCTTCTTCAAAGAACTGGAAAAAAACCACCTTAAGGTTCATATGGAACCAAAAAAGAGCCCACATAGGCAAGACAATTCTAAGCAAAAAAAAAAAAAAAAAAAGCTGGAGGCATCATGCTACCTGACTTCAAACTATACTACAAGGCTACAGCAATCAAAACAGCATGGTACTGTTACCAAAACAGAAATATAGATCAATGGCACAGAACAGAGACCTTGGAAGTAACACCACACATCTACAACCATGTGATCTTTGACAAACCTTACAAAAACAAGCAATGGGGAAAGGATTCCCTATTTAATAAATGGTGTTGGGAAAACTGGCTAGCCATGTGCAGAAAGCTGAAATTGAACCCCTTCCTTACACCTTAAACAAAAATTAACTCCAGATGGATTAAAAGCTTAAACATAAGACCTCACACCATAAAAACCTTAGAAGAAAAACTAGGCAATACCATTCAGGACATAAGCATAGGTAAGGACTTCATGACTAAAATGCCAAAAGCAATGGCAATAAAAACCAAAATAGACAAATGGGATCTAATTAAACTGAAGAGCTTCTGCACAACAAAAGAAACAATAATTAGAGTGAACCAGCAACCAGCAGAATGGGAAAATGTTTGCAATCTACCCATCTGACAAAGGGCTAATATCCAGAATCTACAAAGAACTTAAACAAATTTACAAGAAAAAAACAAACAACCCCATCAAAAAGTGGGCAAAGGATATGAACAGACACTTTTCAAAAGAAGAAATTTATGCAGCCAACAAACATGAAAAAATGCTCATCACCATTGGTCATTAGATAAATGCAAATCAAAACCATACTGAGATAACATCTCATGCCAGTTAGAATGGCAATCATTAAAAAATCTGGAGACAACAGATGCTAGAGAAGATGAGGAGAAACAGGAATGCTTTTACGCTGTTGATGGGAGTGTAATTTAGTTCAACCATTGTGGAAAACAATGTGGTGATTCCTCAAGGATCTAGAAGTAGAAATATCATTTAACCCAACAATCCCATTACTGGGTATATACCCAAAGGATTATAAATCATTCTATTATAAAGATACATGCACACACATATATGTTCAATGCGACACTGTTTACAATAGCAAAGACTTGGAACCAACCCAAATGCCTATCAATGATAGACTAAATAAAGAAAATGTGGCACATATAGACCATGGAATACTATGCAGCCATAAAGTGGATGAGTTCATGTCCTTTGCAGTGACATGGATGAAGCTGGAAACCATCATTCTCAGCAAACTGACACAACAACAGAAAACCAAACACTGCCTGTTCTTACTCATAAGTGGGTGTTGAACAACAACAACACATGGACACAGGGAGGGAAACATCACACACTGGGGCCTGTTGTGGGATGGTGGGGGCTATGGGAGGGACAGGGGGGTGAGGGGATTGGGGAGGGATAACATTAGGAGAAATACCTAACATAGGGTGATGGGGGGATGGATGCAGCAAACCACCATGGCATGTGTATACCTATGTAACAATCCTGCACGATCTGTACATATGTCCCAGAACATGAAGTATAATAATAAAAAGAAATAATATGCAGAATTATTAATAGTAAAAATTCAAAGTGAAAAATAAGCATTATCTTCTAACAATTGCCAAGTATTAAAATAATTAATAATTTCTAGCATTAGAAAGGGAATAAGGAAATATAGCAACATTGTTAGGACTTCTGACTCATGCCTCTTTACAGAACAATTTGGCAATGTACATCACAACTGTAAACATGCCATTTGACCCTACAATTTTGTGATAGCCTAAAGAAACAATAAGTAGATAAGTTAATAAAGATGTATGTACACAAATGTTGGTGATTACATTTTAGGATACTAAGCATTCAGATAGTGGAATAGAATATTAATATCAAAATAATCTTGTTAAGTAAAAGTATATATACATTTAATTACATGCATTTGGCTTCAGTTTATTAAAAATGTGTGGCCAAATATTTGCATATCTGACTAGATAACATGCTTTCTGATTGGTAATACGCTTTAATGTAGAGTTCTGAGTTACTTAAACATTTATCATAATGAACACATGTTAAAATATGGATGTTAATTCATGCCTATCTCAGAGGGCTATGGTATACGTCAAATAAAATAGAATTTATGAAATCCAAGAGTAATATACAAGTGTAAGGCATTTATATTTTAAGCTAGAATACAAGCCAAACAATCTTGAAACTTGAGTTCCACTAAAGCATAACACATAATAAGCGTAGGTAAGAAGTTTGTATTCAATAGGGAAAGCTAAATAGCTTTAATCAACAGAACTATTTTGTTAGGTAAAAGAATGGAAAAAAATGTACAGTCCCCAGATCAGTGATAGGGGTTCCCAGTCTGTGGCAGCTCTGCTTAATGAGAGAGGTTCTACCATTTTAAACAAGTAGTTTTCAAATTCACCCTGGGATTTTTCTCTATCCAGGTCAACCCGAAGACAGAAAGAGCAGGACAAGTGCATGAAGGAGGTTATTATAGGTCAGGCCAGCAGGTGGCATGCATGACCTCTGATCACATCCAGTGGGGTGGGAACTTAGTCACAAGGCTACATGGCCCGGGATGCTGGGAAGGGCCAATTCACTGTATGCTCAGGAAGATAAGTGAAAGACTTCAGTGGACAGCTAGTAGGCTTTGCCAGAGCTCTAGCCAACAGAATCTACACATGCTTTTCTTACTTCATTTAGAACATATTCACTCTGTCCTGAAGAGCCACCCCACTCAGCCAAATATTCAGATATCTTTGAAACCATTACTGCTCTGCATCACGTCCAGGAATAGATCCTTATGGTCTGATTATGGGGGAGTATGGGGAGAATAAACACAATGAAGGTTCCCCAAGGGAAGAATGAACCATATCTGTTGGTCACATCCATCTGCTGAGTAGGTATTGTGAAGACTCCCTGCTCTGCACCCACATGATGATTTGGCAGGAAAGTGGAAATGGAGCCTTTGTTATCTATATTTGGTGGCTTTTAAGGTCATCTGGTTATTGGTATCACTGTCTGCTGGAGAAAAAAAGAACATGGAGGAGGGCATATGGAAGGCCTACAGATTGTATAAATTGCTTCCGCTCATGTTATAGAGGCTAGAACATAGTCACAAGGCCATGACTAACTGCTAGGAGGATGGCTGGCAACTTAAGTTTAGCTATGGACAGAAGAGAAAGGGGAAAAAAGATTTTGATGTTAAGTAGCATTTCTGCTCCAAAAACCATTAAGAAAAACCAAAAGAGATAAAAGTTACTTCCTTATGCTTTTTATTATTATTATTATTGTTTAGAGCTGACAGTTATTTGTTCTTAATCTATGGAAATCCCTAGAGTTGAAATTGGAAATGCTTTTTTGCAAAAAGATTTGAACTTGAATTTGCTTTTTTATAGTCAGAGGACACTGCTGTTCTGGGACCACTTTTCTTTCTGTGAAGATCCAGGCTCAATGTGAGTTTGAGGCTGAGTTCCTTACCTTGCTTTTGCTCAAGTGTTTAGCTAAGGTCACCCCTGCCTTTTCTGTGGGGTCATTGGTCTGAGATCACAGCTCTGGTTTCTACTCACAGAAATATTTTAGGGGTGAGCTTTGAGATTTCCCTTTCTTTTTGCAACCTTAGCAAGGTACTAAGAAGTATATTTTATTCAGAATGTAGTGGTTTGTAGTGAGAAGGACTTATAGTTAAACTAATTTACCATATAGCTGAAAGTGTAGCTCTAAGGGAAGAATGTGGTTTTAACATCCCTAATTAAAGACGTAAAAAATTGACAAAAATTTTGTATAATACTGTGTACAGCGTGATTTTTCATATATGTATACACTGTAGGATGGCCAAATCAAGCTATTTAATAGATGCATTACCTCACCTGCTTGTCATTTTTTTGTGTGTGGTAAAAACACATAAAATCTACTCTCTTAGCAATTTTCAAGTATACAATATATTGTTTTAACCATGATTTACAATAGATCTACTGAATTTATTACTCCTGTGAATTTTGTGTTTTCAATTCCCCCAACTCTCAGCCTCTTTTAACCATCATTTTACTCTGTTTCTACACATCTGACATTTCTAGATTCCACATATAAGTGAGACTATGTAGTCTTTCTGTTTCTGGCTTATTATGGCCAAGATATGGAATCAATCTAAGTGTCCATCAACAGTTGAATGAATGAAGAAAATGTTGTATATATATGCAACGAAATACTATGCAACCCTTAAAGAGGAAAATGCTGTCAATTGTAACAATGTAGATGAATCTGGAGAATATAGATCCTTTTTGACCTACTTCTTCCCCTTACCTTATCAAATAATTCTGAAATTGTTGTTTTCTCAGATGATTTTATTTTTTTGAGAAGAAGTTTTATGGTCGCCCAGGCTGGAGTACAATCTTGGCTCACTGCAACCTCCACCTCCTGGGTTCAAGAGATTCTCCTGCCTCAGCCTCCCAAGTAACTAGGATTACAGGCACTTGCCATCGTGCCCAGCTAATTTTTGTATTTTTAGTAGAGATGAGGTTTCACCATGTTAGCCAGGTTGGTCTCGAACTCCTGACCTCAGGTGATCTGCCCACTTCGGCCTGCCAAAGTACTTTTTAAAGCATAGTTTTAGCTGTTAAATGGAAAGAAAAACTATAATCTTTATCATTTAGACCATTAAATGTATTTTTGTAAAACATATTTTTGTAAAACTTTTATTTTTTAAATATATTTTTGTAAAAATATATTTTGTAAAACTTAGCACTTGATATAGAAATTAACTCAAATTTGAAAACTGATATTGACAAAATATTCAATTCACCAGTCCCTTCTGTGTTTGACAAAACTTCCAGAAGTTGTACATTTTAAAGTCATTTTAAAATAAACTAGTTAATTATTTCTAAGGCTGAATAATATTCCATTGTGTGTGTATGTATACATATACATACACACACATTTAAAAAAAAATATATATATATATACACACACACACCACATTTTAAAAAATCAATTTTACCCATTGTGGGACTCTTAGATTTATTTATCTTGGTTATTGTAAACAGTGCTGTGATAAACATAGGAGTGTAAATATCTCTTCAACATACTGATTTCATTTCCTTAATATATACCCAGTAGTAGGATTGCTGGATCATATAGTTCTATTTTTAATTTTTTGAGGGATCTCTGTGCTGTTTGCCATGACTGTAATAGTTTACATCCTACCAACAGTGTGTAAAGGTTCCCTTGTCTTCGCATTCTTGCTGACATTTGTTATTATTTAATATTTGTTAAATATTGCATTACGTTTAATGGTAAAAAACTGCAGTTATTTTTGTACCAACCTTCTTTTCTTCTTTTTTATAAAAGCCATTTTAGGCCAGGCACAGTGGGTCACGCCTGTAATCCCGGCACTTTGAGAGGCTGAGGTGGGCAGATCATGAGGTCAGAAGTTCGAGACCAGCCTGGCCAACATGGTGAAACCCCATCTCTACTAAAAATACAAAACATTAGCTGGGCATGGTGGTGTGCACCTGTAATCCCAGCTTCTCAGGAGGTTGAGGCAGGAGAATCACTTGAACCCGGGAGATGGAGGTTGCAGTGAGCTGAGATTGCATCATTGCACTCCAGCCTGGGCAACAGGGTGAGATTCCATCTCAAAAAACAAAACAAAAAAAGTCATTCTATCTGCAGTAAGGTGGTATCTCATTGTGGTTTTGATTTTAATTTACATGATGATTAGAATGAAATCTTGTCATTTGGAACAACATGAATGAACCTAGAGGACATTATGTTAAGCAAAGTGGGCCAGACACAAAAAAGACAAATACATGTTCTCACTTATATGCAAAATCCTAAAATGTTGATGTCATAGAAATAGTAAATAGAACAGTGGCTACCAGAGACTGAGGAGAGTGGTTAGAAGGGAGCTTGGGGAGTATAGTCAAGGAATACAAAGGTACAATTAGAAAAGAAAAATAGATGCTGGCCTTCTATTACAGAGAAGAGTGACCATAGTCAACAATAAGATATTGTGTATCTCAAAATAGCTAGAAGATTGTGTATGTACTTATCACAAAGAAATGGTAAATGTTTGAAGTGATCAATATGCTAAATTCCCTGATTTCATCATTACATAATGTTAACAAATATCAAAGCATCACATTGTACCCCATAAATATGTACAATTATGTATCAGTTAAAATTTTTTTAATGAGTAAATGAAATAAAGTACTTAAAGTCCTGAAGGTTATGACTTTTCTTAGCTTATACATGTTTTGAATTTTTTCTAGTCTATTCAGGATGGAACAGTAATCTACAAGGTGTTAATAGTAACAGGACTATTACAGGATTTTTTTTATTTCTCATTAAAACAATCGTTTTCAAACTGTGTCCTGGAGATCATGTGTCTTACTGAAAATATTAATAAGTAACCAGTGGTGAAATGATTCTATGGTCAAATAAACCTGGAAAATCTCTTTATAATATGCCTATTTTTCAGAGATTAATAATGCGTGTTAGCATACTAAAGTCTTACTATATTTTTCTGTATTCTCGGGGGAAATTTAAGTGTTGAAATCTTTTTGAGAGCAATTTGACATAATCTTTTGACTCACTAAACAAAATTTAATAAATTTTGGTGAAAATTGTCACATCACTTTTTGCCACAGTTTAAATATAATGTTTTTTAAAAGGCAATTAAAATTAAGCACAGCAGCAATACTAGCTTACTAGAGCAGAAAAGTACATTTGTGCACCAAACAATGATGTAAAGCTGAGTAGGTTGTAATACGAGGTAACAAGAATTTGTAGTCTGGAGGGGAAAACACCAGCATGTTATAGATTACATGGATGAAATATCCTAAGTTGAATGTTGTTAAAGAGTTGGGTTTTTTTTTTTCTATCCTGAAAAAAAAATTGTGGCTTAAATCACATAGTACATGTAGCTGATTTCAGTATCTGTAGCTGATTTTAATCGTTTCAGCATTTGAGTTGCAAATAACTTTAGGAGGGCAATGGAGGGGGAACACTATTGCTTATATATATCTAATATGATGAATTATTGACAATAATGGGAGTTCACAATGTTGAAACATAAAAAACCAAGTCAGAAAAACAAATTTAGAGTGTGCATTCAAGCACTATACAAATAACAGGGCACTGTAGCCCAAGAATTCAGTAAGCAAACCCTAATGAGAAATGAATCTCCACTGTGCAGGGGTATGCAGCTCTTGCTGGCTTGTACCAGGGTTTGTTAGCTTCAGTACTATTGACATTTTAGACTGGATATTTCTTTGTTGTTGGGGGCTGTCCTAGGTATTGCAGAATACTTAATAGCATCCCAAGCATCTACCTATATGTCAGTAGCAATCCCCTCTTCTGGTTGTAACAACCGAAGCTGTCTTCAGACATGGTCAAATGTTCCCTGGGGAGCAAATTCTCTCTAGCTTGAGAACCACTGCCTTATACAAATCACTGAAGAGTTGAATCAATGATCGAAACAATGGTTCTGCTTTTGTGCTTACTGAGCTATCTACTAAATTACCATGAAGACTGGGTAGAAGCAGATTGCAGTCTAACTGTGCCACTTCACAGGCTAACTGTGCCGCTTATTGGTTATATGGCCATGGTCGAGTTTCTTGACTTCTCTGTGCTTCAGCTATTCTTATTTATAAAGTGGTGAGAATGACATCTACTCTACAGGGTTGTTGAGAAGATTAGATGACAACTTTTATAAAGCACAGCAATCAAGGTGTGGTACATGTTTTATTAAAATTTGGAATTAACCATAATATGATGACTAATTTCACTGACCTCATACTCTCTGACAGACCAATAATACTTTCCACTTGACCTTACAGTTATGTTTCTATTTATCAATTAATATACTGACAATCAGCTTTCTACTTGAGTCTTCCGTGATTTTTGTAGGTATAACCCAGAAGCCCTGAATCTAGTCAACTCTTTGACCCTTGCAACACTGAGAGTCTGCAAAGCTAACAAGACTCTGTATTGCCATTAACTAATTAAACAAAATATATCAGGTATGAGAGAGGCCTCTGGTTAGCCATTCCATCAACCTTCCCTGATAACACCTAATTTTGTTCCTGCCTTTTTTCAACTTCAACAAGTTATTGATTACATATACCTTATGATATTGCTGCTACTAATAATAATAACCATTCCATTCCCCTCTCATGTAACCATGTAGTCATAGGCATACCAACTCACCTTACCTGTAAAATGAGAATGTGGAGCTAGAGTATTTAAATTCCCTCCAGCAGCAATAGAACCATGAATGCAAATATTTATTAATAATTCTCTTGACAGATTAGTGTATGTGGAAGACACAAGCGCTCTGGGAATTTAGAAATGGTAGAGGTCACTTGATGGGTGAGAAATAAGCTCGAATGGGGCTTTGCAAGGAAGAACACTGGAACACACAGCATTAAGAATGTGAGAAAACTGTACTGAAAATACACTTGTAATACACAACTTTGTACAGGGCCCTCTCTGTTAGTAGCCATCTCTTCACAGCTATCTCATAGCCATTCAGAGTAAAGAAAGAGCCAGGCCCTCATTACTGACATCACACCTTACTGACATTTAGAATGCGAAGAAATCACTTCCTGAAAGACAGGTGAGAGTTAAGCTTTCATTTTCTAAGGCAGCTGATAATGTTTGACAACTCCTCAACTGACAGCTCAGTTTTACTGACAAGCTGCAAACATGCTCCTCCCTCTACCCTGTGAACAATGCCTTGACTTTGACAGCCCTGTTGCCACTCTTCACAACTTCAGAAAAAGGAAGAGGAATTGATGTGCACTGTCCCAGTCCAGTTTATAGCTCTGCTACCAACTAGCATACCCCTCCACTATCTTTGATGTCTGCAGTCTAGATTACGTCACTTCATCCATTCCCCAGTTACATGGCTGCAATGCACTGTTTTTTTTTTAAATAATTTTATATTTTACTTAACAAACATGGAGTACTTCAGAAGTTTGCATATCCTTCTTGTACGGGGACCATGCTAGTCTTTTCTGTATTGTTACAATTTTCATTGCACTCTTAATAATACCAAGCTACAATAAAACTTCTCGGAATAAGGTAACAGATAAACAACTAACACTGTTATGAAAGCTTTTTCTGCAGAGCTATGGACACTTTCCTTATTAAATTAAAAGTAATTCTTACATATGGGGTGACTTCAGTGGCAAAGGGCATTTACAAATGTAAATAAGAAACATAGAAATTGTTTGAAGCACTGATTCCATCTAGGCATTACAAAGTTAGCATTAAAGGAATCATTATCTTCTACCTATACTATCTGCTTTCAGCAAAGGATGGAAAGAATCATGAGCTGCCTCTGATATGTGTAACAAAATCAATTTTAGTTCTTGGACCAGCAGGCCTTGTTTGATCTGGGATTAAATTGGCACTCATAGGATTTGGTATTTTCAATTTTTAACTATGGATAACTCTTAAATTTGTTCCTATGAGCTATTTTAAGATAAAACATTGGACTTTAAGTTTCTGAAATTCAATGGTAAACTCACTTGAGAATAATTACATGTTACATATTTTATTTCTAAATGAAAACAGGAGGTTTACATTTTCATGGATGCCTACAACTTTACTGATAAAAAACTATTAATTATTACTGTTAGTCCAATATAAAGAAAGCTTTTCTTTTTCTTTTTTAACCTCTGGAGTCTGAAGAAACAAGAAGTAGTAAACAGTAAACGCAGTATACAGTATCAGAGAGGGCTTATGATACGATGTGTTCAACATTTCGTTTTATTCTCCTGTAGTTAAATATGAAAAATCAATGAAGTCTAACCTGCTTTCAAATGGAAAATAGATTGTTTTATAAATTGTGACATATTCCTGGCATATAGCATCTGCTCATATATCCATATTACTTGTGATCGATAATGTATTGAGCAACCTAGAATTTCTTCTTTATTAAATTCTTCATTTTAGAAAGAAAAACAATAATTCTATCCTCTGATAAGTTCAGAAAACGATAGTAAACAAAAATAGAAAACTCTTAATGATTAACTGTTCATAAATTTTTTAATTGCTTTATTATGAATCTCCTTTGGTCGCCCAATGATGGCAAATCTCTCAACACTACTTCTCTCTGCTGCTGCCCCCAAACTGTGTACACAATTTTGCATAATTAAAATTAGTTATAAACGGTATTTCCTGAAAACAGTTTAATTAATGGCTGAACTTTCATTAAGATAGAACTTCAATGTGTGCTAATGGGGATGACAGGACAACAGTTTCAGGAGCATGTTGGGGAGGTGAGTTTGAAGTTCAGTGAGATGGTGAAGTGACAGTGGAGTTATGGGCTGTAGTAAAGGATACACACACACACACATACACAGATACACACATACACACACACAGATACACACAGATACACACATACACACACACACACACACACATACACAGATACACACACACACACACATTCTCCTCTCTCTCTCTCTCTCTCTCTCGTGGATAGATGAATACAGTTTACATTGTGGAAAACTTTGAAAGCTGGGCTGAGGATCATCAACTTGGTTTTGTATGGTACAGACTGCCATTGTCATATATAAGCAGAAAATGTTATATGCAGGTTCCTATAATCTCTATAAATCCATTCACCATTACTGCTGCTACTGTCATATATAAGCAGACTGCTATTGTCATACATAAGCAGAAAATGTTATATACAGGTTCCTATAATCTCTATAAATCCATTCACCAAGTCTACATAATTAGCATTTTTTTACAGTGGTAGAAATGGCAAGAAGTGGTGTGAAGGGAGGAGTTTCATTTTACCATTACCCTTCAGTTATAAATTTTTCACTTAAAGTTGAAGCTTTTATGTGAAATCTGCCTGAGTGATTTTGCCTGATGGAATATGCAACTTTGATTATCTGGTGCAGCCCTTAACCTTAAGTAAGACTTTGGGAAATCCCTAAAACTGATCATGACCAAGAAAAAGCCCATGAGCATTTCAATGTTCTTGGAGAAGATAAAAGCCATAATTACAACATTAAATGTATCTAGTTGTACCCCAATATTTCAAGACTGAATTTTAAGAAACAATCCCCAATATTTTGCTGCCATTAAGTTTCAAAGAAAATCTTCTTTAAAAATGTAATAAGCAGTAAAATCTTCCTTTATTAAAAATTTTATTTCCTACATTAAATGCTTTAATATTTATTACAATGCTTTTCAGACGTATGACTGTATCAGTATGCCATATGCAGTAAGTTCCTAAGTAAATAGCTTATGTAAATTTTCAAAACCTGTCACATATCTGACTTGGTCAGGCCTTGCATTTCATTTTTCCCTACATATAGTATAAGACACAGAGTTACTTTGTTATTTTTGTGGTATTTAGAATCCAATTGACTTCAAAAAGCAAAAAACCCAAGAAAATATGCTGGCACCCGCCTTATCCCAGGTGGATATAGTTCAAGACCTCTGGTAGATGGCTGAAACCGTGGATAGTACTGAACTCTATACATATGTACAGAGATGTATGATGAAGTTTAATTTTAACTTAGGTACAGCAAGATATTAACAACAGTGACTACTAATAAAATGGAGCAATTGTAACAATATACTAAATAAGTTATGTGAATGTGGTCCCTCTATCTTTCTCAAAATATCTTACTGTATAGCACTCATCTATTTTCAGACGACAGTTGACCACGGGTAAATAGATCAGCAGAAAGTGAAACTAGATAAGCAGGGATTATTGTGCATAAACAAAAAACATAACATAAACATAACAAGGAGCCCAGAATGTAAAACAATTGAAAAATTCAATAATGTAATGACTCCACAATGTCATCATTTGACCTCTCTGCTCTGCTATCTGAAATTGAATAGCCATTCTTACATGGATGCAAGAAGGCTGCAGCAATTTAAGGCATCAGTTCATTGCACAGTCATTTCTGAAGGCCAGAAGACAGTGAATACTTTGCTTTAATCTCTTTTAAAGAGTAAAGAAAACCTTCTAGAAGCCTCTCGCCAAACTTCTCTTTACGTTTCAGTGGGCATAACTGCATTCCATTCACTTTCCTACGCCGACACCAGTCACCAGAAAAGAGAAAAGGATTACTGCGGAATTGTTTTGATTGTTAGACTAATGTAGATCCACATCCTAAGGACTGATCTGTATCCCAGCCTCCCCTTGAAGAACACAGTTTTCCAATACAGGAACACAATTGGGATTTTGTGAGCAAAGATGGGGTTTGAAGGAATAAAACGTGACATTCTGTACAATACAAGAGTTGAAAAATGACGAGATATCCATCCATACATGCACATTTTAAAATCTACTGGAGTATTTGCCACAAAGATTAAGATTCTTCTATTCAAATGTGATCAATTTTGTCCCCAGAGTTAAGGATCTTAAGTTCAGACTGTTTGAAGGAATTTAACATTATGTATGCTTATAAGAAACCAGGGTTTAATATTAACTCCCATATTCCTAGTTTCTATAAAATCTGGCTTTCAAACAAAGTTGTTATCTGTTTCCTCAGCAGTTCAGAGATATGTAATATCTCATGTGAGCCCTAAAGGTCACTGAAATCACCACTCTCACTTTCTTAGGTCCTGGTTTGAAAAGATTTCTTGAGTCATTTAAAGCGAAAACACGAATAAAAACTTCAGTATGATTCCATTTGAAACAAAAGTCAGAAGTAATTGCTTCAGACTTTATAGATTTTAACTATAAATTTATCTATCTCTCAAATGAGAAAAAACTAAAACTTTGCTATTCTTGTATCATGTGGTTATATGGCAGCAACCAAATAATCAGGCAATAAAAGCAGATTTGGGGTCACAGTGACACAAAACACTAATCTAGTGAATGAAATGGTAATCTGTGGTCACTGATATCTGGTAGGCTTAGCCCTCCAGTCTCAATAGACCAAAGCAATCAGGCATCATTTTTGTAAAGTCCCATCAGCTTTTCATAAGCATCCCTCATGCTATGAAACTGATATTAAAATTTTTTGAATAAGCAACCAAGGAAAGATTTTTCCTCCCCAAACTGATTTAGTACCATTTTAAATATTAAGATCTACTGAATGGTGATACATGTTAGCTTCTGATGACTTTTTTAGGCATGGATTTGCCTGACTGGACTCAAAGCATAATTGATTACAAAAAATCTTTAGTTATTAATTGTCACATAGAATCTAATAAGTAATATTTTCACAGTAGTCAGGATTCATTTAAAATTTCTCCACAAAAATAAAGGGATATATAATTATATAATATGATGTGTTATCTATGCCCAGATCAGGCAGTTTCCAAATAGTTAGTCGCTTTATTTTCACAACAATTTTCTGAGGTGGGAACAACTATTCTTTTTTAAAAATACTGTTCTTAATCAACACATAATAATTATACACAATTATAGGGCACAGGGTGATATTTTGATACATGTGTACAATGTGTAATAATCAAATAAGGGTAATTAGAAAATCCCTCACCTGAAACATTTATCACTTCTTTGCGTTGGGAGCATTCGAATCTTGGCTTCTAGCTATTTAAAAATACACAATAAATTGTTATCTGTCATCACTCTACAGTGCTGTAGAACACTAGAACTTATTCCTCCTCTTTAGCTATAGTTATGTATCTATTAACCAACCTCTCCCTATATCTCTTTTAATTCTACCCTTCTAAGCCTCTAGTAACCACTTGTTTCTCTTATATGAAATCAACTTTTTAAACTTCCACATATGAGCGAGAATATGCAGTATTTATTTTTCTGTGCCAGAATTATTTCACTTAATATAATGTCCTCCAGGTTCATTGATGTTGCTACAAGTAACTGGATTTCATTCTATTTATGGCTAATTAGTATTCCATTGTATACATATACTACATTTTATTTTTCCATTCATTTGTTGATGGACACCTAGGTTGATCCCTTATCTTGGCTATTGTAAATAGTCCTGTAATAAACATGGAACTACAGATATCTCTTTAACACACTGATTTGCTAAGAGGCATATCAAATATTAGGATTCCTGGATCACATGACAGTACTAATTTTAGTTTTTGTTTGTTTGTTTTTAAGAAAGAAAAAGAGAGAAAAGAAGAAAGAAAGAGTGAAAGAAATAAAAAGAATGTAAGAGAGAAAGAAAGAGGAAGAGAAAGAGGGAGAGAGAATGGGATTCTTGTTCTATTGCCCAGGCTAGAATGCAGTCTAAAATGGGTATTAAAAATCTCTTTTATGCCAATAATTGTGCTTAACAATGGAGACAGGAAGGAATAAGGGATGAAAATAACAAACAAGAAGCCAACCAATATTTATTTAAACCTGTGAAATGCTATGCAATTGCTGAGGAGTGACTTACTTCCAATTATGTGGTCACTTTTAAAATAGGTGTAATATGATACTGAGAAAAATATATGTTTTGTGGATTTGGGGTGAAGAATTCTGTAAATATGTGTTAAGTTTACTTGTTCCAGGTCTGAGTTCAAGTCCTGGATATCCTTGTTAATTTTCTACCTCGTTGATCTGTCTAATATTGACAGTATAATGTTAAAGTCTCCCACTATTATTGTGTGGCAGTCTAAGTCTCTTTGTAAGTCATTAAGAACCTGCCTTATGTATCTGGGTGTTCCTGTATTGGGTGCATTTATATTTAGGATCGTTAGCTCTTCTTGTGGCATTGATCCTTTCACCATCATGTAATGTCTCTCTTTGTTTCTTATGGTCTTTGTTGCTTTAAAGTCTGTTTTATCAGAGACGAAAATTGCAGCTTCTGTTTTTTTTCTTTTTTCTCTCCATGTGGTTGGTATGTCTTCCTCCATCCCTCTGTTTTGAGTCTTTGTGTATCCTTGCATGTGAAGTGGGTCTAGATACAGCATACTGATGGATTTTAGCTTTTTATTCAATTTGCCTGTCTGTGTCTTTTGATTGGGGCATTTAGTCCATTTACATTTAGGATTAATATTGATATATGTGAGTTTGATACTGCCATTTAATGCTAACTGACTGTTTTGCCCATTAGTTGATGTAGATTCTTCATTATAGTGATGCTCTTTACCTTTTGGTATGTTTTTGGAATGGCTAATACTGGTTGTTCCTTTTTATGTGTAGTGCTTCTTTCAGGAGCTCTTGTAAAGCAGGCCTGGTGGTGATGAAATCTCTGAGCTCTTGCTTGTTCTCAAAAAATTTTATTTTTCCTTCACTGATGAAGCTTAGTTTGGGTGGATATGAAATTTTGGGTTGAAATTTCTTTTCTTTAAGGATGTTGAATGTTGGCCCCCACTCTCTTCTGGCTTGTAGGGTTTCTGCTGAGAGATCTGCTGTGAGTCTGATGGGCTT